>OX359295.1:35152582-35330082 GCA_947179395.2 Pulicaria dysenterica
CCAGTTATCAAAGATAACAGTACTAGCACCTCTTGATTACAACAAATGCTTATCAAGACGATTACTATTACTGTATATCCATAAACAAAGGCCCAACAGAAAAATAACCGCCAAGCTGATCTCCACAACAACATCATGTATAACTAGAACAAGAGATAAAATCTCAAAGAGCAACAATCAGGTGATATATCTTATACATCCAATATATTTATCCACTCACCGATATCTTCAAAAGCAGAGCAACTCAGTTCTTTTCTTACTACTGAGTCTTGTACCCACCTAAACAAACAGCTAACAGTCAGTATTTGCTTAATCAACACACAATAAGCACAATACTATAATCAAACACATATGTACATACAATCTCAAGTACATATCAAATTATGTATATTTAAACAATATACAGTAATTCACTATTACCCTTTACAATCTGTAATTCTATGAATTCATCCATCTCCTTAGCTTAGGCATTTCATGCATTTCTTTCATAAGCTAAGGTTACAAGTTCATGTTTATCTTTAAATCCTCAAAGAGTTGATCTTTCATATTATAATACACAATTTCCGAGCATAGGTATTATTGGAATTCCGATTGTGTTTAATTCTGATAAGATCAAATCCGATAGGGTCAAATCCGATGAAACATGAAATCCGATAAACCAATTCCGAGCAAAGGCAAATCCGAGTAAAGACAATTCCGATATAATCGGATTCCGATACAATGCACAATCCGAGAAAAGGCAATACTAATCACTTCAATCCCGAGAAACTAAGATCCCGAGAAATTGTCACATACCGAGTAAATGGAATTCCGAGAATATAGCAAATACCGATGAAATGTTAAGACATAGTTCATATGCCGAGTATATATACAATCCGATAAAATAGGATTCCGATAAAAGTCAAATACCGAGTGAATCAAATTCCGGTAATATTAATTCCGATAAAAGTTAAGGCCACAGTTCAGTTCTCTCGGTTTTTCAACCAATTCCGATAGAAATACTCGGTATTCACCAATTCCGATCCATTCAAACTCAAAATCCGACTGATTCATACTTAAGAAAACCGAGACATTCAAAATCATTCAAACTTCGATTTTCAATCTGATTTTAAGCATGCAATACATCTATGTTTTCCAGAATCATTCTAAACATGTATTGTTCACAATCTAACATAAATTACTAACATGCATACATCCTAGATCATGAATTCATCAATTAAAGCATTCAATCGGTTTTCACATTATTAAACATATAAAACCGAACTAACAACAATTAACACATTGTTTCAGCAATCTAACCTCTTAGATGATTCAGAATACTTTAGTTAATCAATTAGCACAATTCAAGATCAACAATATCGAGTTCAATTCTTCTTCTTCCTTTCTTTGTTCTCTCGGCCGAAGGTTACAACACAAACACACACTTACACCTTTCTATTTTTTGCATGTAATGACAATCAGGTGGCAATGTTTGTAGTGTGTAGGTGTCAAAACCGACACCACACAACCCACTCACACAAACCTCAATTATTTAATTGTTTACACAATTCAATTAACTAAATTAATTAAACACATAAATCAAATAATCAACTAATTAATTAAAGTAATTCAACTTAATTACCTTAATCCTACTAGGTCGGTAAGGAGGGTGTTACACATTCTTAATGCGAGAACCGCGAGAACCAATCTGGACTGTCCAATTCCTCCTCCTTCAACCTCATTGCCCACCCATGAATTCCTTACATGCACTCTGCCACACTATATCCCTCCACGCTCTCCATCAATGAACTTCCCATATCCAAGGAACGCCTGAGATTGGTTCTCGCGGTTCTCGTAATAAGAATGGTTCTCAAATGAACCCTCCCATATATATATATATATATATATATATATATATATATATATATATATATATATATATATATATATATATATATATATGTATATATATATATATGAAAAAGTTCTTGCGAGAACCATTCTTAGTACGAAAACCGCGAGAACTAATCTGAGCCATCCAATTTTCCCTCCTTCAATGTCATTGCCCACCCATGAATTCCTAACATACACCCTGCCACACTCTATCCCTTCACGCTCATCATCCATGAAACTTCCCATATCCAAGGAACGGCTGAGATTGGTTCTCGCGGTTCTCGCACAAAGAACGGTTCTCGAATGAACCTTCCCATATATATATATATATATATGATACCTTTAAATAGATCGAAATATATAAAGTTTTTAGGGCAAAGAAAAGCGACAATTGCCGACACAATTAAAGTTTTAAACTTTTTTTTTGCTTAATGCCGGTCTCTAGTTACCCAACAATTGTTATCTAACTAGTAGTATTTGCCCACGAGTTATGGTTATGATTTAAAACACAAATACTTTATATAGAATTTACATATTCCTTTTTTCGACATCACAAGCTTAGTTGTGCTTGTTTGTATATAGTTTTTTATATTAAAGAAAATAAAAAATTATAGGGCTAAAAATAATCATAATAATGGTATAAGGAACAGAAAGAAATAAAAACCCCCACATAATTAGGACATATGTATAAAAGAAAAATAAATTTTAATATATGAGAAGTAAAGGTAAACAAAAGCGAATAAAAAAGTAAAATTAAAAAGTTATTAAACAAAAAATTTACATTAAAAACCATTATAGGAAAATTAACAAAGAAAATTTCGATGAAAATAAAAGATAAACCTTTCTTTATCTATAAATATAAATTTTGGATACATAATATAGATGAAAAATATGGTTTTTTAGAAAAAGTAAGAAGAATATTTTAAAAAATATTTAAAACCAATCTAGCAAGGGTTTTTGAAAAAAAAAGAAAAAGAAAAAAAATATAAAATGAGTGTCTACTAGATCCTACTTTTAGATGCTGGAAAGAGCTATAGATTAATTTCTTCAAAGCAAACAAGTGGAATCTTTTATTAACTTTTAGATAGTACTTTTTTTTAACTTATTTCCCTGTATGAGATGTGGTGTATTTCTAATTTGTTTAAGAGTTAATTATAAAAATGGTTCACCTGGTAATCACTTATTTTTAGATTTAGTTTTTTAATTTAAAAAATTACAAAATTAGTTACTGTGATTGTCATTTTGTTTCACTTTTAATCCTTTAAACTAAATTTATTTGAAATTGACCGTTAGTCAAAGAGTATTTTGGTCCTTTTTCACTCTATACTTTTAAAACAATGAAATAAAATGAAATTGTTGTTAATGTAGTCGATTATGAGGTGATGTTGACATGGTGATGACATTTATCAATAAGGGTATAAATACATGGGGCGTGCGAAGAGTTGTTAGTAATGTTGACATTGATAATGAAACTTATTAATACGGGTATTTCTGTAACGCCACCTCTAACGAGCTTAAAATTAGAGTTAATTTAAACTTTTTAAACTACAATTATCAAAAGCCTGCAGCGGAAATTAAACGCCATTTACAAAAACAACGTTAACTGACTCGGCTATTTAATTACACCAAAAAAAATTAAGTCAAGTTCGTATTCTACAAGCGTTACCTACTAGTTTCCGACCACCGGATCCATATACAACAACGTGTTCCCCAAAAGATATTTACAACAAAATACTCCAGTAGTCTCGCCTCACCAGGCCTCTAACATCAACCTGCGAAAAAGGTAAATCTTGCACCGTTAGCTACAACTAGCTAGTGAGCACCAATTACACATAAGCATCAATAAGCAGGCTATCATGTATCAGAACAGCACACAGAGCTATCCTATCATATTGCGGCGCGCCAATCATGTCAGCAGGAATCTTATCTTGCAGGGGAGCCAGCCCCGCTCAACAACCCAAGCCGGTGAATCAGCCGCAACCAATTGCACCAGTGGGGGAGCGGAAAGCAGTCCACGTGGTACACTCTGTCTATCATGCTGGTTCCAGCCTAAGCAAGGAACCCAGTTCCATAAAGGAACGGCGGCCTGCAGAGCCATACCCCGAGCGTATACTCCCGAGTACCGTTAGTTCCCCAATTCATAGTCCCTAAGGACTCTGGGAACCCAGCCAGATATTATCACTCATCTACCTGACTGACCTCCGTAGTTCTTTTGTTCAATGTCCGGACAATATCTCATAAACAAATAGCTGATCCAGTAAGGATCTAGTTCATGCGCGCATATAATCATAACAATGTCTTTCACGTCAATAATAAGCATGCATATATAACTCTATCATAGCATACCTCGTGTCTCACGTATCAATACACCAATCACGTGTCAACATGTACCACAGATAACTTACCTACTGAGACTCATGGGAAACCGGTACTCACCTCGAGATTACAAGAGGCAGAAATGGAATCAAAATCCCAAGAATCACCAGAGTCGTCCGAATCACCTAACACATTAGGTTCAGGCTTAGACACCAATCAACGACATTTAACGAGGCTTAAAACACAAGACTACAAAACTGTCAGCTTAATAGTACAGCATGCGATCGCAAGGCACCCCCCCTGCGATCGCAAGGCATAACCATGCGATCGCAAGGGATTTCCATGCGAACGCAAGGGCAATGCCCAAAACCCACTCCTACGGCCGCAAGGGATTATCCCTACGGCCGTAAGGGTTGTTCTTAAAGTTCCTGCGGCCGTAGGTTATTTACCTACGCCCGTAGGCTTCATTCCATCACCCGTAGGTGGTACACCATGACATCAACTCCATACGGCCGCAAGACCCCTTGCCTGCCACCGTAGGGACTTCCAAACTTCCTTGCGACCATATGGCTTTTCCCATGCGACCGCATGGACTACCGTTACAGTAAGCACAGCTCGGTTTTCCGACAGAAGCTGTTCTTCGAGTTTTAGACATACAAATCGACTCAATCTTGATTTTAATCATTCCTACAACCTATTTAACACCCATATATGTGTTCTAACATGTTTCTATACACAAAACTACAACAACCCTTCATTTAAACCACCAATTTAAGCTATCCCCATTCAACTTCAAGAACATGGGTTTAAGAACAAACACTTACCAAGAGGAAGATGAACACAGGTTTAAGAACTCAAATCACAACTGAAATCAGCTAATAGCAGCCTTTCCTCATTGATTTCTCTTCCAAAAGTTCATAGGTTTGTGTGTGTGTAAAGTGTTATGCGTATGTATGTATGTGTTTTGTGTTAATAGAGGACATATATAAGAATAAGAGGCCGACTTAAGGTCTAATACCCCTCACGGGTATTTTGTTCTCCTTTTCAACTTAAAACATGACTTAGGGTTATCCGTTTCAACTAATGGAGATATTTTTGGAACCATTATCCAAAACCGTTCAACTATTTATCTATCTGGTCAACTTATGACACTTTTCATAATACCACATTTTAATCCACATTTAACACCAATTAACACCATTTAACACCAATTAGCACCAATTCACGTTTAAAACACCAATTAACATATAGAACACCATTTAATAACATTTATACTACAGTTAACAACAAAACACCATTTAAAGTCAACGTACAACTATTTGAGCTACATGTACTACAGTTTACAACTAGGCCCCATTTTGAGGTGTTACAAATCTACCCCCGTTAAGAAGATTCCGTCCTCGGAATCTGATCGTCTACAAACAAGTTAGGGTATCGAGCTTTCACGATGTCTTCCGTTTCCCAGGTCATATTCGAACCCAGGTTATGCTTCCATTTGACTAACACCAGTTTAATCATCTTTCTGCGCAACTTCTTGGTTTTAGAACCAAGTATTTCAACAGGTTCTTCAACTAGGCGCTTTGAAGCGTCAACCTTCAATTCCTGTAGAGGCAGAATCTGGTTCTCCTCCACTTTGCACTTACGCAGATAACATACGTTGAACGTGTTGTGAATTCCAGATAGCTCTGGAGGCAACTCTAGCGTAACAGTCTGATCATTAACCACGCGAAGGATCCGAAATGGACCAATATAACGTGGACTCAACTTGCCCTTTCTACCAAAACGAATCATGGCCTTCCAGAGAGAAACTTTCAGGAACACCCGATCGCCCTCCTGGAATGCAACTGGTATGCGTTTAGGGTCAGCATATATTTTTTGTCTGTCACGAGCTGCTTTAAGCTTTTCCCGCGCAATTTTCACTTTATCTGCCGTAATCTGAACAATCTCAGGTCCGGCAAACTGCTTTTCACCGGGCTCTAACCAACACGTGGGAGTACGACACCGCCTCCCATTCAGCATCTCATAAGGTGGCATCCCAATACTGGAGTGGTACGAGTTATTATAAGCAAACTCGACCAACGGCAAATGATAGTCCCATGCACCACCAAATTCGAGAACACATGCGCGAAGCATGTCCTCCAACGTCTGAATCGTTCTCTCTTACTGGTCATCTGTCTGCGGATGATACGCCGTGCTCAGATGAACACGTGTACCAAGTTCATGTTGCAAACTCTGCCAAAAATGCGAAGCAAAACGAGCATCACGATCAGATACAATTGAATATGGCAAACCATGTCGTGACACCACTTCATCTACATACAACTTTGCTAACTTTTCCAGCGGAGTAGACTCGCTGATAGCTAGAAAATGAGCGCTCTTGGTCAACCGATCGACAATGACCCAAATAGCATCATGACCCCTGAGGGTCTTTGGCAACTTTGTTACAAAATCCATCGTAATGTGATCCCATTTCCACTCAGGAATCTCAAGTTGCTGTAAACTGTCATAAGGATTCTGATGTTTAGTCTTAACTTGCGCGCAGATCTGACATTTCTCCACGAAGGAAGCAATGTCCCGTTTCAAAGTAGGCCACCAATACAATGCCTTTAAGTCATGATACATCTTTGTGCTGCCCGGATGAACCGACAGCCTAGATTTGTGAGCTTCCTGCAGTATCAGTTCACGATTACCACCATAAAGTGACTCCCATACGCGAGACTGAAAAGTCTTCAGCCCGCGAGTATCATGAACAAGTTGATCTTTCAGCTTTTTCATCGTTTCTGCTTTCAAGTTTTCATCTTGCAATGCCACTTGCTGTGCTTCCTTCAATCGAGCAATGATATCAGGAACCACAGTAAGCTTCATGAATCTCGCATCTACCGTAGAACTCTTACGACTCAAAGCATCCGCCACTACGTTGGTCTTACCAGGATGGTAGCGAATTTCACAATCATAGTCTTTTATCAACTCTTTGACTGTATGATTTTGATACTTTAAGTTATTCGGTTGCTTAATGATATTATTTATTGATGCTTGGTACATCATAAGTTAAGCGGAAATTCAACAAACATTGTCAATATTGTCATTGTATGCAACCAACTTTACTTTATACCTAAAATACACACAACTTACAAATTTTTTTCATTTTATGCACGTTACGTAACTTACCAGTATTCAGAAATAAAAGAAATAACCAGTATTTTGTACCTAAAATACAAACAACTTACAATTTTGGTTCATTATATACAATCAGTAACCGGTAACGTGGTAATCAGGTTACCAATTGTATACAATGAACCAAATTTGTAAGTTGTGTATATATTTAGGTACAAACTAAAGCTGATTCCATACAATTGTAATATTGGCAAATTTTTTTATATTTACGCGCATTTTGTCCTTTTTACTATATTAATTCATATAAGTAGAATAAAAAGTATAATAAAAATTCAAATCAAACCAAAACAAATACTGTATTTAAAGTTCAATTACCGAAAAGTTCAATCCAAAATTCATTTTTAGAGTTCAAATATTCCTGAAAGTTGATAACGAAATCGTAGTCGAAATGGAAAACCGTATATAAAAAACATGAAAAAAATTCTCGTCGTCTCATCAATCATATTTGACCGAAATAGACAACACGAAAAAATAACACAACCCAAATGTAATACAAAAATAAATAGATCGAGATTGAGTCTACCGAACTCAAACCAAATAACATAAAGCCGATCAGAAATTAGTGTGTTAGTTTGACCAAATATTATTATGGTCATGGGACCTCAATTTATTTGTACGATTGTGACGGCCAGAAAGCCGAGATAAAAGGCCTCATGCTTGCTACTATACCACTACATGTTGCCGGTGAAAATGAACGGTGTCGGAAAAACTGTCTGCGTCACCGGAGCTTCTGGCTACATCGCTTCATGGCTCGTTAAATTCTTACTTCAACGTGGTTACACTGTCAAAGCATCCGTTCGCGATCCCAGTTTAGTTTCTATTTACATTGTGTTCTTATATTTTCCTAATTTCTGATGGACTTATGAATTTGTGTTTGATCACTTAGCTTCGTAATTTTATCTTTTCTGCGGTATATTATATATTCACCAATTCTTTGAATCAAAGATATCGCATTTCAGATTATTTTGTTGTGATTAGCTGATATTCTGTATAATAATGTATAATAATCAAGTTCTAATTTAAGGATTAGTTAGTTGAGTTTTCTACTTGGGTTCAAGCTAAGTTTCTCAACTAGGAGCTAAGGTTTTTTTAAGGCTGTATCATTGAAACTATAGCGGTGTTATTTCGAAAAATCAATTGTACCTTAATAGTGTAATAAATAAATTTTTATTTCTCACATGTATAAGTTTTTTTAGGTAGCTAGCCCACCCAACAGTCAAATGACAGGAGCTAAGGTTTTTTTAAGGCTGTATCATTAAAAAAAGAGTGCTACAAATATGAAATATCCTTTTGATAATTCATTGAACAAGATTATATTGCAAAATTGGAATTGCATGTCAGCCTCATTTGATAATTAAAATCATGGTTGTTTGTGTCAAGAAACCATCACCCTTTGTGTGTGAGTGAGTGTGTGTGTTGTGTGTATGCATTTTCAGACATCTTGATGATATAATTTTTCTGGGATCTAATAGATGATCCGAAGAAAACAGACCATTTGCTCAAACTTGATGGCGCTAAGGAAAGGCTTCACTTTTTCAAAGCGAACCTGCTTGAAGATGGCTCCTTTGATGCTGAAGTTGAAGGTTGTGAAGGTGTTTTCCATACAGCATCTCCTTTTTATCTAAAAGTCACTGATCCACAGGTTTTTCCATTACTATTACTGTCTACTGCATTTCCAGATCTTGCTTTCTAGTTTTCATGGAGTTAATGGAGTGATCAATCTCAATGATCCGCACCGAATATGATCAATTTCTTTTTATTTGAGTAAAAGAAGAATTGTTATTTAGTGATACCGAAACACCTGCACTTTTGGTGTCAGGCAGAATTGATTGATCCTGCATTAAAAGGAACACTGAATGTGCTTGGTTCATGTTCAAAAGCCTCATCAGTTAAGAGAGTGATTGTGACATCCTCTATTGCTGCAGTTGTTTACAATGGTAGGCCCAGGACATCTGAAGTTGTAGTCGATGAGACTTGGTATTCAGATCCAGATTTTTGCAAGGAAATGAAGGTGTGCTATTTTGACAAATTACTTACAAAAATTTGATTTTGTGTGTTTGAGTTTAGTGGCCGGGTTGTTAGCTCAAGAGATCATGGCAAATTTGACCCATTTACATACGAATGGGTAATTATGTTTCATCTCTAACAGGTAGTTCAAAAAATAATAGTTAAAAAGGAAGCATGTGAAACGGGTTGAATATGAAAAATATCTTTTTTGCAACGTTACGCAACCTGCTTGATTTGCCCATTTTGCCACTTTGATTGTAAACGGCAGGAGCCCGCAATGCATATGCCATGTTGACATAAATACTACAATATTATTATGATTATTGTTGTTGTTGTTGTTGTTATTGTTAGTTTTAAGACTTGGGTGTGTTTGGGATTGCTTATTTTATTTGCTTTTCCGTTTTGATTACATTGTCAAATTGCTTATCTGATTCTTGGGTCTTTATGATCGGCTAGTATCAAATTACTTGTTTTTCAACAGCATACTTCCCACCCACGTACCCAACATACTTACTTTTTCATTTTTCACCCTACAAGGTGTGGTATATGCTGTCGAAAACTTTGGCTGAGGAAGCTGCATGGAAATTTGTAAAAGAAAAAGGGTTAGACATGGTCACCATAAATCCATCAATGGTGATCGGTCCTCTGTTACAGCCAACTCTTAACACTAGTGCTGAAGTAATAGCAAATCTATTCAGTGGTATGTAATATCTGTTAATTAATTTGTTTTATGAATGCTACTTGTTTTACAAAACTATTATGCAGGATTAGAAACATATCCAAATACTACCTTTGGGTGGGTTAATGTTAAAGATGTTGCAACTGCACACATTCAAGCTTTTGAAATTCCTTCGGCAAGTGGGAGATATTGTTTGGTGGAGAGAGTTGCTCACTTTTCAGAAATAGTTGAGATTTTACACAAGCATTATCCTTCCTACCAACTTCCAGATAAGTACGTTTTCCCTTTTCTTTTAAGATTTGAGTAGCATTTTACATGTATTGATGTTCATAGAATAGTTCCATATAAGGCTGACAATTTCTGCGTTGACACGGAAAAGTGACACGAATCAGAAACGGGTCAATAGCGGATCGACACGAAAATAAATGGGTCTGGTTACCATAATCCCACCGATTAAAGAGTAAAACAGCAATGTTATAAATTTTCCGTAATACTTAAAATTTGAATTTTGAAAAGAACTTGGGAATTTAAATAAGTGAGTGACATCTTAGGGCAATAAAACCCGTCAAACACAAGTTAAACCTTTCCCACTATAATCTCTCCCACTATTCTCTCAATATAATCCACACACTCTCTTGTCACGCTCTCACTGTACCTTCTTCAGATGAGTGCCACCACTACTATACTTCGCCGCTGCCTTCATCATTGAACTTCGCCGCCACTGCCATCACCGCATTTTGCCGCCGCAACAACCACTATACTCTGCCACTGAGACCACCACCACCAAACTCGAATTTGTTTTATTAGGGTTTCAGGTCGAGTTTGTGGCTAAAATCTGTGTACTCTCGTTCAAATCTTGCTTCAAATTTGGTTAGGATTTCTTATCTAGATTTGATTTTGTGTGTGATTGATCAGGTTTGAACCTGGTATAGGTTTGATTTCAGGAACCATAGGTTTGATTTTGTGTTTGAACATTGGTTTATGTAATTTTCACCTTGTACTCTGTTTGTCTCAAGTGGATACTACAACAACAAATGTTTGTAGAAGGGGGGGGGGGGGGGGGGGGTTGAATACAAACTTAAGTTTTTAAAAATTTAGATACGCACAATTTATACTTTATATAATTCTTATTGATATGAACCAAGAATTACATGAACTAGATACGGAAAATCTAAGTTCAACAAAGATGGCAACTAAACTGTCTAAAACATAGACAAAGCTTGTCCTAACCAACTAATGTTTAGGATGTTCAACACATGTACACGTTTGATTACACTGAGAAAATATATTGCTAACTCTTCTAGATCTCAACTTATGAGAAATCGGTGTTCAACGCCGATGAATTGATCCTTAGCATGTTTCCATGCTTGGGTATATATAAGCTTTTGGTGTCCGGTTGGTGGAAAGGAGAACAGACAAAAGTAATAAGAATAATAATATTATAATAGATAAAGTTAGTAGGTGAAAAGCAGTTTCACTTTATACACACAAAGTATAAAGTGAATGTACTATTCTCATAAAGTAATTCGACTATCTATTATTATATTATTAAACTCATACCTTTTGTCTAGGGAGGTGTAAGTTTCTCTTTCCACGCTTGTACTTTATACAACACCATGCTTTCTTCAAATTTGACTTTACCAAGTATGGAGTTGTCAGCCATACTTAGTTGTTGTGAACAAATCTTCAAGATCTTTTTCTTGTAAAGTAGCTATCACCTTTTCCAAGGGGTCAAACTCAATCCTTTTTGTATTTTTGCATATTCAAAAATTGCTATTACTTTTACAAAGAAATCTCTAAAGGCAAAATAGAACAATACATGTTCCGCCTTTGACTTAAGAATAAAAACAGCTAAGTGTTCAAACTTTTCACGACTCAGCTGGTAACTAACTCTAAACTGCAATTCTAATTTTGCTCAGACGAGGAATAAATAAGGACTGGGATGAATAAGCTAATCAACCTTTATGATCAGTAGACCAAATTGTTCAGCTGATCATTTAGAGTGATAAGCTTGTGGAGAAAGACTTAGTGAAAAATGAATTTCTTATCAAATGGGAGAAAGCCTCAGCTGATCTTCTTTGAGGGCTCAGTTGATGCTTTTGAGGGCTCAGGTGATCAACTCGGTTTCTCAGCTGTGATGGTTGTAAATCCTCAGCTATGGTTGTAGATCCTAAGCTGATGCTTCTATACTTGTCTTTCCTTCTTGTCTGATCCTCTGAAGCTGATCCTTTGTCTGATCCTTAGAGTTCAGCTGATCAACTCTATTTCTCAGCTGATTGTTTTAACTTACAAAATTCTTTTAAGTTTAAATGAAAAAAAACACATGTTTTTCACTGATCTAAGTCTAAAGCTGTGTCAAATCCTATTTTAATTAATAGACAGGTTTGATTATGGTTTGATATTGATATCTCCCCAACATTTTGGTTGGCGGTGGTGGCAGTGCGAAGTAGAGAAAGTGAGAAAGGTGGCAGTGGTGATAGTGACATCAACTGGGACGAGCCGGTGGTTGGTGGAGATGGTAGTTGGCGGTGGTAGTTTGTTTGAATGTGTGGCATGTAGAGAAGAGAAAAAGAAGGTGAGATAGAGGATGGGACGGTGGTGCCCTGTGGTTCAGACCGGTAACACATAAAAAATAAATGAGTAAAAGTTAATAATATATATATATATATATATATATATATATATATATATATATATATATATATATATATATATATATATATGATTTGTTATTATACCTTTAAATTATATTTAATTAATAGTTAATGTATAATATGAGTAAAAGTTAAAAATAAAATAATAAAATAGAAACAAAAGGGTAAAATTGTCATTTTACCTTACTTTAACGGAAATGGTAAACGGAATCTGCTATAAATGATCAAACTCGTCACAAAATGGTTTATAAAGGTCTTCACTACTTTTGAAGTTAATTTTTTTTGAAGTTAAACGACTAAATCGGCAAAAAAGTTAAGTTAAATGACCATTTGATCGAGTAATTAACTCTTTTCATTATATGATTTTGGTACTTTGACATATGATTACTTGATGGGTGATACTTTAGTATTTTGAATTTGATTCTTAATTTTATATAATGATGAATATTTTAAATTATTCGTTTGTTTAATAAAATTATTTATTGGAACTTGGTAGAATACTAGTACACATACTTTTTTTTATTATATTCATTTATATAAGTTGAATAAAAAAGTAAAATCAAAATTCCAATCAAACCAAAAAAAGTAGCGAATCTAAAGTTCCAATACAATCAAAACGAACATTGAATATTGAAGTTAAAATATAAACAAAAATCATTTCAAAATTCTTATAGAAAGTTGGAAAACAAACATGGAATTTGAAATATTGATAAACAAAATCGTAGTCAAAACTAGAAAATAGTTCTCAAAAACCGTGTTCAGAAATCAAAAAAATACTCGTCAATCACATTTGGCCGAAATGGGTCGATGCGAACCCGATACGAAAAAATGACATGACGGGATTTTGACACGAAAATAAATGAATCCAAATTGTGTTGATACGAAAATGATTCGAACACAAACGATGCGAATCCAACCCAAATTGACAGTCTTATATCATTATATGCAATGCAAAAGTCATTTTTCTTTAGAAGGTGTCGGTTTTTAAATAAAAAAGCAGGAAAAAATAGGTTAAATTAGAAAATACATATAAAAAGAGAACGGTTGAAGTTAGTCAAAAGGGTAGAAAGTTGTCCATGGCGTGTAATTAATTTATGATTTATGCTTAAGCTTCCTTTTTTTTTATGTGAACATTTAACTTATTATTGTAATAATAAAGTTTTTGCAATCACATTAAACGTATTACATATTTTTATTTTTAAGCGATTTATGATTGACTTCAATGAATGGAATAAGAGTTTAATAGAAGTACACAATTGACTGTGCAATAATATTGTAAGTTTATAAGAGGAGTGCCCTGAACCTTTATTAAGCAAGTACAAAGTCGTTTTTTGTGGGATATTACTCAATAAATATATTGTTAATTTATCATATTCACATGAATTTTGGTGACGCAGGTGCGCAGATGACAAACCTTTTGCTTCCACATACCAAGTGTCAAAGGAAAAGGCAAAAGTCTTTGGCATAGACTACATTCCTCTTGAAGAAAGCATTAAGGAAACTTTGGAGAGCTTGAAGGAGAAAAACTTTATTAAGGTAGCATCAAACATGTGAAATAATTCTGCGAAAATATGTATCGAGATCAAGATATAAAGATTGTTTTTCGTCCGAGAACTTTTACCCATATATAATGTGTAATTATTAATCTTTCTAATTATTAAGTTAATTTGCATTGATCTAATTTTTTAAAAATTTCATTATTTTGAAAGGTTTAATTATTAAAACGATCTATAAGATTGTCTTTAACTCCACCCAATAGTTACTTCATTTAATGCGCCCAAAATGCAAAAATACACATTTAACCCAAAATGCAAAATCCGTACATAACAATACATTCTGCCCAAAATGCAAAAAAAAATTCGTGTTCAAACAAAATTTAGAAAAATATGGGAAGAGTGATTTTGTTTAAAAGAGGATTAAAAAACTAAAAGATTGGTATAATTTTTATGTTCAAATTCACAAAACTTAAAAAGTTATGATAATTTAAAGTTTTTGAGAGTTTTTTTTTTAAATCGAGTTTGTGGGGGGGGGGGGGGGGGGGGGGAGATTTTCCATTTTTACCATTTCTTCCTAATTTAATACATCATAATTACAGTTTTACCATCTTTGATCTCATCCATTGATTTTGATGATCTAACGGTCCAGATTTGTTCTTTAGGTTCTTTGTTTAAGCGTAGGTTCTTTATTGATACAATATATATATATATATATATATATATATATATATATATATATATATATATATATATATATATATATATATATATATATATATATAGGGTAGGGATATTGTAAAAACAGAATTAAGATACAAAGAATAAGGAGAAATCTTAGCCATCCATCTGTCCCTAAAAAATAGCATTTTTATTTTTCTATTAATTATTAAAAAATTCACAAAAGGGCATAATCGACCTTTTAAAAAAACAGTTTCCTGATATTTAGGGGCAAATTCAAAAATACGTTTCCCCATACACTGCTACATCGATCCAATTCATTTCAACACTGTTTTTAATTTATTTTCATTCTCCAGAAAATCCTCTTGATGCACTGTTCTTCATAACCACCCGGAGTTACAGAGTTACAACAGACGCACAATCAAATCACAGAGCAAATCCAACACTCATTAAAAAAAATTGAACAATAATTTTATAATATATCAATGCACAACCCTGAAATTACACTATCCAATAGATTAACCTATGATGTATAATTTGAATAAAAACTGATAGAATCAGTAATAATAATATTAACAGATATAAAAATGATACATAAAAGCTTACATTAATGAAAATCCTCTACACACCAAAGATTGTGCGTCGGCATAAGCAAACAAATGAACGGCGATTGTGCATCGCCCAGCGCATATGGTAAACAGATGAACGATGTGTGCTCGTGGACAGTGCATTGACAACCCTTCAGATCCGGAAACAGAGAAGGTAGAGATTACCGGAGAACGAAGAACGGTTGTCCAAACAATCATTGACTGTGCATCTGCGATTGTCCAAACAATAGATTAACCTATGATGTATAATTTGAATAAAAACTGATAGAATCAGTAATAATAATATTAACAGATATAAAAATGATACATAAAAGCTTACATTAGTGAAAATCCTCTACACACCAAAGATTGTGCGTCGGCATAAGCAAACAAATGAACGGCGATTGTGCATCGCCCAGCGCATATGGTAAACAGATGAACGATGTGTGCTCGTGGACAGTGCATTGACAACCCTTCAGATCCGGAAACAGAGAAGGTAGAGATTACCGGAGAACGAAGAACGGTTGTCCAAACAATCATTGACTGTGCATCTGCGATTGTGCATCTGGGAGTGGCAGATAGGTCTTCGACGCACATCAACGGACGGTGGTCTTCTAGTGGTGCCACTATATCATCGGGTACACAAATCTGTTGCTGGAGAGAAACCCGTCAGAGAAGAAGCGTTTGGGTCGGTGAAGAAGCCAAATGCGATGGGGACGCATGGTATCGGCGATGACGGAGAATGATACAACTCCGACGGTGCAACAAAACTTAGATTAGGCGTCGATAGGGAAAGCGCATAGGCGGCGACTCATGGGCAGCCAGCGTCGGAGGTTGTTTAGGGAGGCGGATGATGTTGAGGGCGGCGGAGGTTGTATAGGGATGCGAGGTTCTCTAGGGTTTGCATATGGTGCGGCGGCGGTTGTCTAGGGTTTGCATATGGAAGACGGCGGCTGTTGTCTAGGGTTAGAATATGGAAGACGGCGGCGGTTGTCTAGGGTTTGCATATGGAAGACGGCGGAGCAGATTTCCGAACGCCGATGGTGCAGGTTTGAGAACGGCGGTCGGAGCAGGTATGAGGAATGGTGGTTGTCGGCTGAAAGAAATAAAAGGAGGCCTAGGGTAAAAAGGTGGGAACGTGGGTAGTGGAAGGAGAGAGATAAAAATAGTGTTGTTCCAAGTTTACCCTTTTATTGATTTGCCACGTGTCACACTCACAGTTCTCCTTACCATTTTTACTCTAAAACTCTTTTTATTTGATCTCCATTATTATATATATATATATATGAAGCCTCCGCGAGCCGTGGGTGAACATTTTGGGAGAGAGAGAGAGTTATCACAATTCAACTTTTTGGTTTTTTTTTCTTTTCTTTTATACGGCATTAAGACATTAACCAAGTTTTATTTTGTTAGTTTTTCTTTGTTATTTATTGGTTTAGTTTATGTTTTGATTACCTACGTTATTGTAATCTCTTCATATTTTTGTCATATAGTGATATCATCGTTTGTGTCCGTAGGTTTTTCCTGTAAAAGGTTTTTCCACGTTAAATTTTGATGTTCTCGTATTCTATTGTTTATTCGTATTTCGTTTATACCTGATTCACTATATTTATTTTACAATATATATAATAATCTAAAATTTTAAAAAATGATCGTAAAAACTATTTAACCCCTTCTTGTTTGTACGAAGTATATTTAGAGGTGATCTTGTTAATCCATAACTTGCATTGCCCCATGAAAGTTAAAAAAAAAAACACACTACATTTCTACAAGAACTAGACTTACATACACATATAGCTATATGTTGTTGGCTTTCAATCAAGACTAGTATAACATCAATATGTTCATGTAATCATACTTCCAAAGAAAAGAAGAAAGGAGACTTAGACATATAGAATCAACATTAGGGGTGTTCAAAAATATCCGTATCCGATCCGATATCCAAATATTCGAAAAAATCCGATCCGAAAGTATCCGAAATTTCAGATACCCGAAATTCGGATATCCGAATTTTCGGATTCGGATATCAGATAGTACTTTTCCAAAATTTCGGATATTCGGATATCCGAAATATCCGATTTTTTTTAATTAAAATATTATTATTAATTATTATATAACAAATAAGAAGGAAAAAGATGCCCTAGTTTCACATATCAAACTTCACGCCTCTCTTTTCCTTTGTGAGTCATGGTAGTCGGCCCCAAAGTCCACCGAGGCTAAGGATCAACGCTCGACCGGCGACGCAAACGACGGCTGACGGCTACTGACGGAGACCATAGCAGCAACGATCTTCTCCATCTCGAGTTCTCCTTCTCCCTCTTTGGCTCTCTTTGTCAATCACTTGACGGCCGACGGCTACCGACGCAATCGACGAGACGACGGCAGAAGCAGACGACGACGACGAATGACCTTTCTCCATCTCGAGTTTTCGACTTCTCTTTCTCCATCTCTCTCGCAATCACTCGATTGGGCAGCTTTAAGCTTGAAATTTTAAAGATTTGCATAATATCCCATATCCTTCATAGTAAGTTTAATCTGTAAAATACCTCTTAATTTGCATTTGTGATTTAAGCTTGCTGTTGTGTTGTCTGTTGAAGCGTTGAACTGTTGATATATTCCCGATTCTTTTATTTTCTCTAATTTTTTATTCTTAAAGGGTTAGAAACTTAGCATGATAATTATTTAGCATAAATTGTTTCTATCTCGTGTGTTTGCTAGCCTTAGCACTTTTATATTAATACAATGTCTAATTACCTTGCTGCTTATTTGTATAACAGAAATGAACTTCAATTTAGGCTATTAGCATTCGTAGTTATTTGCACAGAGGATTATGGTGTTTGTATAATGGGCTGCAGAAAAGAGCATTTGGATATGCATTTGGTACTCAATGTTTTAAATATATTCCCGATTAGCATTCACCATCCTCAAATTTCGGATATTTAGGATTATCCGATATCCGTATCCGAAATTTCGGATACGGATATCGGATAGCAGAATGCACTATCCGAAATTTTCGGATATCCGAAAATGAACACCCCTAATCAACATCTACACGTTATTAACTTACAAGTCAGTTCATGTTTGAACTTTTACCCATATATATATATATATATATATATATATATATATATATATATATATATAGAGAGAGAGAGAGAGAGAGAGAGAGAGATGAAGGTTCATGCGAGAAGCTCTTTTATTGCGAGAAGTGCGAGAAGCATTTTGAACCCTTAGATGATCTAATTAATGGTTAAGATGATGTGTGGCATTTTAGTAATTATGATTAAATAAAGGGAAGAAAAAATTAAACATAAAAGAACTTGGAGGTAATTTTAACATCATGCAATCAAAACCTTTTTAACCACTCACATGTCGATCCTAATTGTTAGCCGACAATCTCTCTTTCACTCTTCATATTCTGCAACTTCTCTCATCCCCCTCAAGTTGATGAAGAAAAGGAACCGAGAAGGACATTATGGTTACGATGAATCTCACCTCGTAGTTCCAGTTATCTCTTTTTGTATGCAAGCCACCTAACGCCACCATGCTAACCTTCACTGCCGTCGGCCGCCCCTGCTAACCTTTACCGCTGTCAGTCGTCCCTGCTAACCTCCACCCCCATCGGCCGCTCTTGCCAACCTACACCGCCATCGTCCGAAAGCCACCCAACCATCGATCGCCACCCATATTAGAAGCTTTTTCAGTCATAGATCATTGTCAGAGAACCCAGTTATCGAACTCGACTGTTGACTACCCCACCGCTATCACACTCGATGAGGACGAGATCGGTGCCTTCAACCATCACTTTGACGGCATATACTTTGTCTCTCGAGCGGTGTTTAATGATGGGACTCATGTAAGCAGTAAGCGGATTAGAGATTCTGGTGACACTTCTATGTACCAATGTTTTTCAGTTTGTTCTTAGTAGATTTTTAATTCAAATTTACTAGTAAATGTTGTTGAAGGTAAATATGGTTTATCATTTGTTTTTCATAGCTGGTAAACTTTTTGATTATTGCTATTTTTCTAACATGTTTACACGTCTCTCGGAACTTTATCTAAGGATAATATCACTTTATTAGTCATTATAAATATTAATTATTAAATTTGGTTATAGGTACGGACAATAGTTTTAGTGTTCATATGTAGTGTTTATATATGCGTTACTGATTCTAGTTTCCAGTTTTGTTTATGATTTTAAATTTATTAATCAATATATTTTTTTCACAAAATAATATATATATATATATATATATATATATATATATATATATATATATATATATAGGAACTTTATTTTCATCTACCCAATGATTAAAGTCTATGTTCATTAATAAACATTTTAGAAGACATGATTAATTCTATTATTTTGTGAAAAAAATATATTGATTAATAAATTTAAAATCATAAACAAAACTGGAAACTAGAATCGGTATCGCATATATAAACACTACATAAGAACACTAAAACTATTGTCTGTACCTATAACCAAAATTAATAATTAATATTTATAATGACTAATAAAGTGATATTATCCTTGGATGAAGTTCCGAGAGACGTGTAAACATGTTAGAAAAATAGCAATAATCAAAAAGTTTACCAGCTATGAAAAACAAATGCTAAACCATATTTACCTTCAACAACATTTACTAGTAAATTAAACCAATAACTAACAAATAAAGATATATGAATTAAAAATCTACTAAGAACAAACTGAAAAACATTGGTACATTCTAACTGGAAGGTTAGCATGGTGGCGTTAGGTGGCTTGCATACAAAAAGAGATAACTGGAACTACGAGGTGAGATTCATCGTAACCATAATGTCCTTCTCAGTTCCTTTTCTTCATCAACTTGAGGGGGATGAGAGAAGTTGCAGAATATGAAGAGTGAAAGAGAGATTGTCGGCTAACAATTAGGATCGACATGTGAGTGGTTAAAAAGGTTTTGATTGCTTGATGTTAAAATTACCTCCAAGTCCTTTTAGTTTTAATTTTTTCTTCCCTTTATTTAATCATAATTACTAAAATGCCACACATCATCTGAACCATTAATTAGATCATCTAAGGGTTCAAAACGCTTCTCGCTCTTCTCGCAATAAAAGAGAACCATTTTTCGTACGAGAACTGCGAGAACCAATTACAACCATTGATCAAATAGATGGAGGGTTGAGATTAAAGAGTTGTTAATGGATAACCTTAAACTAATCAAACTTATCTTAAATTAACTAAGGGTAGTTTGGACATTTTTACATTACCCCCACATATTTTAAACTAATATATACACCAAATGGAAAGGTGTTACATTACAAAAATTATACCAAATTACAAAATTATGCACTTTAATTTAAGACCAGTCTTGATATATATTTTTTTAAATTAATTTTTATTTTTGTGTTTACTGGGTTTTTTTCAATACAGCTCGAAATTTGCACTAGTGCAAAATCTGTAAATTTTACACTTGTGCAAATTTTTGCACAAGTGCAAATTTTGCACAGATTCACCTACTTTTTTCAGCGCAGATGTAAATATGTTTTGCACAAGTGCAAATTTTGCACATGATGCACAGAATCACCTAGTTTTTCAGCACGGATGTAAATATGCACTAGTGCAAAATGTAAAATTTGCACTTGTGCACAGTCGAGCTGTGCTGGAAAAAAAAAACCCAGCAAAAACAACTTTTTTTTTCTTTAAAAAAAAATATGTCAAGACCGGTCTCAAATTAAAGAGCATAATTTTCTCGTTAATTTGGTATATTTTTCGTAAGGGTTAAAGCCATAAAATAACGGTCTACTTTCCCCATTTTACCATTGTGGTACGTCATGTTTTTTTTTACACTTTTGGCCGGCTAACTTATAAAAAATGTGTTAATATGCATATTTTGTTTATTTTGACCTGCTATAGCAGGTCACCTTTCCCCCTTTTCTTCTTCATCTTAAAATTGAAACTTTAAACCCGAATTTCTCCATATATACTTGATGAAAATTTATAATTCTTGAGTCTATGGAAAGGTAATCGAGTTGTCTATCAAGTAGTAAAAAAAAAACGAATAAAAACGAGTTTAAAATGTGTCAATTCATCAAAAATACAGTAAGGGTGCTTAATGGGTAATACCCGACTTTATTTAACAATTTCTTGGCCTATACTTGATAAAAATTCATGAATTTGGTGTCCATTGAAAGGTAAAAAGATTATCTATAATAATTTGTAAAAAGAATTATGTAAAACGAGTAAGAATTGAGCGAAAAATGGGTTTTTTTCTCTGCTCTGTTTTTTAACTAAATTCAAACAACATTCCAACACTTTAATCTCAAATTTCTCCATTAATACATCATGAAAATTTATGATTTTTGATCCTATGGAAAGGTAATCAATTTATCTATAAAGTAGTACAAAAAATGGCCAAAAACGAGTTTAAAGTGATTCAATTCTTTAAAAAACAGTAAGATGGCCATAACCGACTTTAATTAGCAAATTCTTGGCGTACACTTGATGAAAATTCATGAATTTGGGGTCCTTTGAAAGGTAAAATGACTATTTACAACGTTATGCAAAAAGAATTATTGAAAACGATCAAAAAATTAGCGAAAACGATGAGAAACCGGCTTGCAGGTCGTTTTTTGGCACATTGACACGTTTTTAATGAGTTGACTGGCTAAATGTGTAAAAAAAAAACATGACGTGCCACAATGGTAAAATGAGGAAAGTAGACCGTTATTTTATGGCTTTAACCCTTTTCGTAATGTAACACCTTCTCGTTTGATAGATATATTAGTTTTAAAAAAGTGGTAGGTAATGTAATAATACCCATACTACCATTTCCTATTTAATTTAAATAAAAAAAACAAGAAATTAAATGATTGGCCAGAAATGGTTCTCGCAGTTCTCGTTTGAACTGCACCCTATATATATATATATATAAACTATCTTATATATAGATATATATATGAATATGGGGTTGTTTTATATATAACCTTAGATACGAAACCTTCTAAAACTACGTCGTTTTGATTGATAATTATCTAAAACAGTAAAACTAGACCTTGATATAGTTTTCTCTAATTTCACACAGTTTGTTCGTAATTATACCTCAACCTTCATCTTGACAATTATAAAACAAATCATCTCAAAATAAACTTCATATGTTTCTCTCTTGCAATGCGTTTCATCCTTCATGTGATTTTTTTTCTATGATAGTTCGTTCATATATACTTGATATTTATATAAGTTAATATTATCTGCTGTATTTTTTTTTCCAAATTCACATTCCACATATCTGTCTAGTTTCAAAACATTTCAAAACTACTTTACATTATCTTCTAATTGTTCCTTAAAAACTAGCTAGTCATATCTTTGTCTTTTTATACTCATCCCTTGGCAAACCTATATTTTTCTTTGCATAATTATCTTACATATTGCTTCCGATTAAAATACCAAATTGTCTTGCATTTCACAAAAATCATGTACAAAAAGCAAAAAAATAATGATTGTTGGATACGTGAGAAATCAAAGAAATATTAGGAAGGCATAATTGGTGATCGAACTATGATCATTATACCAATTGAAAAAAATTCAAGGAATAAGTAGTTCTATAATTTGTAATTAAAATGATGTAGTTTTAGGAGGTTTCGCATCTAAGCTTAGATACGAAACAACAACATATTCACTATCCCCTATATTAAATTTGATGATAATCTGCAATTTAAATTTTAATTTATAGCCGTGATGCATAGTAATTGTCTAATATTATAATATTATTATAACTAGATTATATTTCCGTGTGATACACGGGTTAGTTTATAAACCATAAATATTAGACAATAGAAGACATAAATAATTATAACACGTGAAAAAAATGAACTTAAGAAATGATAAATAATAAGAAATTAAAAAATAACGTGTTCAAACAATAAATAAATGTATACATAAAAACAGTTTAATTAAGAAATCAATCAAATGATTAGAGGATGTCTAGTTAAAAACTAACTAACGAATCTGTTAGTGCATACATGGTCACACATTAAGAAATGCACTCCTTATTTTGATGATGATAAAAATATGAACAAGTAATAGTATTGCTTATCAAATTTATTCATATGTTCATATGCTACATTCTTTAAAAGGTTAACAAACCTAAAATTAATGCTCAATTAAATATCAAATAAGTGTAGACTTCAAATCAACAAGAAAAGAAGAAATCAAGATAAAGGAACCTTCACGGTCGATCACACGGTCGACCGTGAATCAACCGTCGCTACTCAGCTCACAACTCTTAAATATTGTTCTTCTTCAAGTCAACCGAACTCGTACGCAACAAGTGAAGATATCATCTTCAAAGCCGATGACAAAGATATCTACAAACAAGAGTTTGAAATATATGAGCTTACAATTAAACAAGTTTAAGTTTTTATAAAATTATTTTTATAAAAACTTCTATAAAAATTAACAAACTTTTTATAAAAATCACACGCTTGGTTAAATAAGTACAAGACTTCTTATTTTGACAAATACTAAACAAAATCTTCCTATGAAACAATACAACACCAAATTTAGGAAAAAAAATCTTTCAAAGAAGTAAAAGTCCAACATTCTTTATGCATTTGACTTCTAAACTTCCTATTTGGTGTTTAAATTTAAACATAAGAAGTATGACACCAACCCAACTTTTCTAGGACTCCTTTTCAGTGCATTTTAATGGTAAAAATGGGTTGTGTGTGGTTTTGGTAAAAGGCCAACGTCTATATTTGAAAAGGCTCAAAAAGTTCCAGCAGGCCGACGGTCGAAGCCAAGGTCGACCATGGATCGACCGTGGACCATCTGGACACTTTTTGAACTTTCACCTTTTTCTTTATTTAAACCAACTCAAGTCTTGTGATTTCACTAAGCTCTTGCAATCTGAAATATGGAGAATACATACAAAATCTTGTAAGCCCATATACTTTGATATTATTCAATCTTTCAAGATCAAGATCCAAGCAAGAGTGAAAGCCATCAAAGTTCAAACATTACAACTTCATTCATATATTTTGTAATAGTGTGAGGATCAACTCTAGCCTTCCAAATTAGAGTGAAGTAAGGATCATCTCTAGCCTTTAGAATTAGAGAGAAGTAAGGATTAACTCTAGCCTTTAGAATTAGAGTGAAGCAAGGTTATCTTTATCTTACTTGCATGTTTGAAGTGTTAATTCTTGCAAGTGAAAAAGAGAAGTGTAAAAGGTTTATCTCTACCTTCAAAGAGAGAAGCTAGTGGAGCAAACTCTTGGTGGGTGAGGTCAAGGAGTGGATGTAGTGCAAGTTTGTTAACATTTGCATGAACCACTATAAATCTCTTGTCTACTCTTGGTGATATCTCTCTATCTCTACTCTCTTTAAATTCTTATATTAGTTGTGTTGCTATAAATTTCAAGATTATTCTTTATAACACAACTTACTAATTTTTATGTGTAAAAATTGGTAAGCTAAGTAAAAGAACCTATTCACTCCCTCTCTAGGTTCCAACAATTGGTATCAGAGCAAGTTACTCTAAAATTTTTGTAAAAAATTGTTTTGTGATACAACTTGCTTTGTAAATCTTAAGAAAACATTTTGTTACAAAAATATTGAGTTAGATCCATGGACTTAAATGATAACCTAAGTTTGGGGGTTTATATGGCCACTTTACCCATGTTTATTGATTATACACTTTTAGGTTGGAAAACCTACATGATGACTTTCTTGAGATCAATAAATTATGACATGGGTGATTTTATTAAAAGTCATAATTTAAAATGGCAAACTGTGTGTACAAAAGACCTAAGGGGCTGTTTGTTTCATTCTTTTTTTTGGGAGGGGGGGGGGTGGGATTTACAATTACCATGGGATTTGCATTTGGTAGGATTTGTATTTGGTGGGATTTTAAATCCATGCTTGTGTTTGGTACATACTTATTAGGTGGAATTTCCACCACCAGCCACCAACCACCACCATTGAAGTCTCTTTGAAGAAGGCTACCAGCCACCAACACCATAAACGACAACTGGAAATCCCACCTACGACGGAAACGACGACGGGAACGACGGGAAATCCCACCTACGATGGAACGACGACGGGAACGAAGGCGGCGGCTAGGGTTTACGAAGGTGACGGCTAGAGTTTGCGAAGGCAACGACTAGGGTTTGCGAAGGGGGCAACGACTAGGGTTTGCAAAGGGAGTGACGGCGACAATGGATTTGAAGTCGAAGACGAAGGAACTAGGGTTTCTAGTTCTCGTCGAAGACGAAGGCGAAGCTCGACGGAAGGCGAAGGCTAAGACGACAGGAACATTACACGACTGATGACTGAGACGACGGGACCATTACATGACTGAAGACGAAGACAAAATCGGACGGACGCCGGAGAATCGCCGGAGGAAATCCCCATCTACGGGATTTTAAAATACCGGGGGGGGGGGTATGATAACCAAAAATGGTATTTGGAGGGAATTGAAATGCAAATCCCACCAAAAGAATGAAATAAACACCCCAAGTCTGGAAATTATAGAGAGAAAGTAAAGGAAAATGTTCAGATCTGAGGGGCAACAGTGGCACCCCACGATATACCTTAGGCAACCCAGTCTACTCAAACTACTTATATAAATTTTAATGAAAGATTGAAACTTCAAAACTAACATATTATACATCTTACAGTTAGGGATGGCAAAAAAAACCCCGTACCCGATGAGAACCCCGTTCTCCGACCCCGATTTGACAGGGGAATCCCCGAGTTGACCGGGGATGGGGATGGGGACGGATACGGGGATTTCCCGAACTTAGAAACGGGGATGGGGGCGGGGATGGGGATACCTCAGTTCCCCGACCCCGACCCCGACCCCGAACCCGATCAAGTTATATATATATATATATATATATATATATATATATATATATATATATATATATATATATATATATATATATATATATATATATATATATATATATATATATATATATATATATATATATATATATATAATATTTAAAGTAAAATTTCTCATATAAATATGCATTTGTGTCGAATCTAACATTTTTTTACATTAATATGCATATTAATAAGATTGTTTTTTGTTTGAATACGATTTATAAAACATAGAGAACGAAAAAACTAATATGATGAAATTACTAATATAGTTTTTGTAGAATCGTCAAGGAAAGTAATATAAGCATCTTTCATGAACATATATGTTAGAGAAATTATCTATTTGATCTATATTGTTATGTGTATTATAGAACGAATAAGTAAAAATATATGTTGTCTTTTATCAAGAACATTGCATATCTAACGAAACTATTAAAATATTTGATTGATTACATTTTGATAACCCGTTGGGAGGGTTAAGTTAGATTTGTAAGTCTAGTTTTGTATGAAAATTCTGATCTATATTTATTTAAGAAATTGATTTTGTAGATGGAGAAAATCCCCGATTCCCCGCGGGGATCCCCGAAACCCGACGGGATGGGGATGGGGATGGGGATGCAAGTCAATTCCCCGGCGGGGATGAGGGCGGGGATGGGGACTGGGGGTGGGGAACGGGGATGGGGATGGGAAGAGCGATCCCCGACACCCCCGACCCCGTTGCCATCCCTACTTACAGTCCATGTTTTAAATGTTAAAAAATCTTAAATAAATTTCATCAAAATCCATTTATTCACACGTTTTAATAAAGTTAATATACATGATCCATTTAACACAATCAATAAATCTAGAGCACAATGGTACATCAAGACTATTTCTCTATTCCACAAATAAATCTTTTTCTTGTAAACCTCTATCCTTTTTGATGAAAGAAATATATAAAATGTGACATGAGCTTAAAGTAGAAAACTCGGGATGAGAAATAAACCCATTTGGACACACTTCTGTGTCAGTTGTCGGTTCCTATATTTCCCCTATTCCGATTCCACCGGTCTGGTTTTTTACCCTGAACTAATTAGAAACAAACGGTCATGTCCTCTGTTCTTACGTTGGCATATTTTTTGTTTCGGTTCTTTTTCGGGTTCGGTTTGGTTTGGAACCGAGCTCATCCCTATAGAAAACTGTCAACACTAATTCTTAACACAAAGTTGACCATATCACAAACTATATAAAACAATAGAGTGAAATAATATAGACGAAAAAAATACCAAAGAACTCGTCATACACATTATCATATGTGGGATCGTATAGAGATCAATCGATCATACCTACGATCTTACGATCCTGAGTAAGATCATACTTATTAACGATCCTAAATACAATCCTACATATTTTTAGTTAGTAGATATGATCTTTCGATCAAGATCACAATTTTAATAACTATGTATTCCGCTAGGACCGCTAGTGCTTATATGTACAAGGTTTACTTACTTATTTCACTAATTAAACTATTATTTTTACTACCATAGCTATAAATTCTAAATGACAAAAAAAATATTGTTACTATACACAATTAAAAAGGACACCAAATATTTTCTTAAAAAACGTTATTTTCATGTTTTAACATGTCTAATTGTATTTTATAGAGTTTAATATCTAAAAGTGTATCAAAGTTGCCACTTTTTGCTATTGTGTATACCCATCTTTCAAAACTATCATTTACTGTATCCAACTTTCTATACCTACCATTTTATGTACTTATATATCTGCTATACCCTTAGCAGGTTGCACATGTATTTTTTTTATTTTTCTAATTAATTTTTTAAACCATATCAGCTTTTAATTTTCATGTGAAAGTCACAAGATGTGATAAAGATAAGTAGCTTGGTGAATCTTGAATGAACAAAGTATGAATATTGCTATGAAGAAGATGAACACTCAAGAACACAAGGAACACTTACTTGAATATGACGAGCAAATCTCCGGAAGTTTTCTATTAGGTAAAATGCAAAGGTTGCCTTGCAAACTAGGTTTGTATTAAATATATGGGTGAACATGGGTCATCAAGGCCTTTGGGCTAAATAACGGACTATCCTAAAACACCAACTTGGGCTAAGCTAATAACCTAACTTGGGCTAGTCTATTACGCATTCATGGACTAGATAATTAATATTAAATGGGCTAATCCCTTACATATTTAATCTACTCTAAACACTATAATAATAACAACATAATTAAAATAGTTACACATAGGCTTACAAACATAAATAAATCCTAACAATTTCCCCCTTTTTTAGCCTTGTGCGTCTTCATCTGTCTCGATGGCTTTTGTTGGATCTTTATCAATCTCCCATTTTGGTTATGCAGATATTCTTTTTCTTTCTGCATTCTTCTCATCTTGAGGTATCTTCAAGTTGTTGATGAGAGCTTGATCTTGTTTGTACAAAATAATATCTTGGTAAATCTCTTTAATTCCGCACTTGTAACCTAAGGTATGAAACCTTTGGTTGTATACACGGTTTTGCATATAGGTTTTCAGCATTCTTTTGAAAATGAGTATATCAGAAATATATGTCAATTAGCGCATCATTTTTAACACCGGGATCTCATAGATTTCCCATTAACACATCAATTTAAATATACTGAGTGACCTACGTTCAGTGTTGGTTTGATGTTGGCAATGGTAGGATTTCCATCTATCACTGTAAATATCGTATGATATTACTAAAGATGTTCCGCCACTGTTATAAAAACAGACAATTGATTCCATATGTGTCCTAGAAGAGAATAATATTGCAATTGGTTCTAGACTCTATAAGTGCATGAAAGAAGTCGGGACCGGAGTAGTTGTCCTCCTATCAACTATCTCCAAGTGAGATGTCAATAGCGTATGTGATAAATCTTCGTGTGAAGTTGAAACAGTTATCTTTTAAGAGATAATTGAGTAGCTGGGTGGGGTAAGTGCATTGCATCACTGGGTCCATGATGTCTATTCAATACCAGTATAAACTAGTAGTAGATGTGGCTACCCAGACTAACACTTTTAGTGAGGATCTTTCTTTTCTTTTGATCCTTTATCTCACTCTCAGCTCTCAAAACATTTTTCATCTTCTCCCTTGAACTCTCTTTCCAAAATGATATTTATGTATCATATGTTGGATACACTTAGACCCATGCATTAGATTGTATGATTTTCTCCCCCCCCCCCCCCCCCTCGAGTGAGAGATACAAATTATATGTTGTCTGATTTTCTCTCCCCCCCCCCCCACTCGAATGCATATGAATGTATTCGTGTACACTTGTGAATTGACAAAATTACAACAAACTCCCCCTCGAATAGTGTAACACCCTCTTACCCAGTCTAGAATATTAAGGTAATTGATTAAATTAAGTTTGGTATTTAACTTAATTATGTGGATAATTGTTATTATGTCTAATTTATAAATAATTATTTGTTTATTAATTTTAGATAATTAATTTAAATTAATATAATTAGATAGTGGACTTAGTGAGGTGGCCGGTTTTGGTGTTTAGTCACCACCTCACCATCTCTTTCTCACATTACATGCAAATAGCCATAGTGTGTGTGTGTATGTGCTCTCGGTTAAGAAGAAGAAAGAGCAAGAGAATCATCCTTGAATTGCATAGTTAATCGTTGAATTGGATAATCGAGTTCTGCTATAAACTGATCAAGAGGTTAGAATGTTGAATTCAAGTTGTTAATTATTAGATTATTCGAATTTTAAATGTTAAATATGAATTCCGATTGAAGCTTGAGATATGATTTGATGAATTAGGATGAATGCATGATAGAATTTATGATCTATACATGTTATTTATATGTTTAGAATGATTCCTGGAAACATATATAACTTGCATGCTTAAAATCAGTAGTGATTTAAGTTAGAAATAAAAAATGGGGATGAACACTTGAATTAGTCGGAAATTGGGGTTTGAATGAGTCGGAATTGGTGAATTCCGACAGAATTGGTCGGAATTGATGAAATCCGAGGGATTTAGTCGGAATTAGTGAATTCCGACAGAATGACTCGGAATTGGATGAAATCCGACTAAACACTTATAGAATTTTCCTTAACTCTTGTACTCAGAATTGAATTGGGTCGGAATCCGACTGATTATATAAGGACTGCCTTAGCATTTACTCGGAATCCCATTCTCTCGGAATTGCCATTTACTCGGACTCCTATTTACTCGGAATTGTACCATTACTCGGAATTGAACATGTCTCGGAATTTGGTATTCAATCGGAATTGGATCATTTACTCGGATTATGCCTATGCTCGGATTTGGATTATGATTCTAACGGAATTTGGTCTTCTACTCGAAATCCGACTTTAATCGGATTTGAATACAGTCGGAATTGATGATTTGGAGATAAACATGAATTGTATATCTATTTGGATTTATGTATGATGAATATATATGTATAAGTGTATATACATGAGAACATGAATAAATATGATATTTATTATTGGATCAGTATTATGAATTGAATACTGACTTGGGTTACTTCAATCTCAGGAACTGAGAAGACTCAGTGAATTTAGTCATCTGAGTGTACCAAGGTTTTGAAGACTTTGGTGAGTGGATCTATATCTTTTGATATACAGGATATGATATCCTATTTGGAATGCTCTTGTTTGGATTGTATATACATGTTATTTGGAGATCAGTATTAGTCTGGGCCTGTTGCTTGGGGAATTACCGTATCAGATCTTTATGTACATTTGTTGTACACAAGAAGGCTGGTATTGTAATCCATATTAGCAGGGCTATCGGTAAACCTTGGTTTTGGCCGACCTTGGTTGTAGGTGGTTGCAACACCGCCGGTTCTCCTGAGATTCATGAGCTATTTGGGTTTAGGCATGTTTGCCTTGTTTATGATTAGATATTGGTTCCCTCATTTAGCTTTGTGCTAATTCCCCACTAGACTTTTTTGCATATTAACCTCGGTGAGCTTTAAAGCTTTGGACTGGGAATATGGAAAGACCTTACTCTGATGTCAAAGATTTTGAGAGAGCCTGTTTTGTTATTAACACTGTAGTGACTATTTTGTAAATATTAAATAGTAAAAGTTGTATTTACTTATTGGTTTAATCTAAGTATATGTATTTAGCTTCCGCATGCGATTTAATTATATGATTTAAAAGTACAGTGTTACAAATTGGTATCAGAGCCCTGGTTTGAGGATTTGCATGAATGATTTGTGCAATACTCGAACCTAGGCTCTGGTCAGTCCAGTATTCCCAGGGTGGGTAATTAGTAGTGTAGCTTTGAGGGTAGTTAGTGTGTTTAAACTAACGGATTATATCTAACAATTGGTGAGATGCTCTGTATAGCATAGAAAATGGTTGATAACGTGAAACAGACAACTACCCCTACGTCCCCCAGAAGGAACAACCAGTCCTCAACTGTAGCCAATGAGCAGCACAACAGAGCCGGTACTTCTCACAACGGTGAATCTGATCAACAAGAATATGTGTTGTAGTTGGAAGATACTTCGCAAACACTTAGGGATCGGGTTCAGGAACTGGAACAGCAACAACAACAAACTCAGTCCTCTCAGCAAACATAGACTATCCACATGCCCAGGGAGTCAGTTGTGTTTACCCAATCTATACCACCTCCTGTTTACTCAGCTGCACCGTTTAATACCATGTCAACACCTTTTGGAACTCTACCATTTGTATCGATGCCAACTGTGTCTCAACCATACCAACCCCAACAACAGTATCAACCCCAACAGAACTTCTTCATTCCATGGTACCCCACTCAAGGATGATTTAAATCCAAGAGCCAGTTTAAGGACTTCATGGATTGCCACCCACCCGAGTATTCTGGAAGTTCCAACCCTACAGATACTTTGAACTGGTTGAGAGAAACGATTAAAGCATTGGATACCTGTAACTGTGAGGAGTCTGATAGAGTAAAGTTTGCAACAAAGAGACTAAAAGGCCAAGCTGCGACATGGTGGGATTCCTTAACTGCTTATCTATCCAGGGAAGTGGTGAACTCTGTAACATGTTCCAGGGCAAGTTCCTTGAACAGTTCTGCAATACTTATGATTTGTCTAAAGTAAAGCGGGAATTTTTAGATCTGGCTCAAGATGACAGGATGTCAGTGGATGCGTTAATTTCAAAGTTTAATGAGAAATTAAGGTTTGCCAAACAGTGGGTTCCTGATGAGCCTTCTCAAATCGATCATTTTGTTCATGCTTTGCTACCTGAGTATCGGGGTAACACCCGAATGGCAACTTCGTTGGTACAAGCCTATACTCTTGCTAGAGCTGCAGAGGGTGATGTGAGAGCTCGGGAGAAAATGAATCGTGAGAAAGGGTCGTCTCACAAATCTGGAGGGAATCAAAGTGGGAGCAAAGGTAAATGGCAGGGAAATCAGAACCGAGGGGATCAGAAATCAAAAGGTTCGGGGTCTTATCAGAACAAGCCGTGGTGTAAACCATGCAACTCTAGTCACACTGGTCCTTGTACTGCTCAGACGAAACGATGTTTGCGTGGTGGTGGATTTGGCCACGAACCATCATTTTGTCAGTTTAAAACAAATGTTTGCTGGAACTGCCATGAAGAGGGTCATAGAGCTGGGGCTTGCACAAAACCGAGGCCGAAGGGGACGGGACAGGGGGTAGCCAATGTCGGGGGATCGTCTGCATGTCAGAAACAGAAAGCTGCACCTTCTGCGGAAGGGAGAGCTTTTAAGATGACTGCTACTGAGGATGCTAAGAACAGTGATGTGATCACGGGTATGTTCATTGTAAACTCTGTACCTGCTCGTGTGTTATTTGATTCGGGTGCAAATAGATATTTTATGTCAGTAGCTTTGTGTGACAAATTGAAACTACCTGTTTCTGTGATTGCTTCTCCGTTAGAGGTAGAGGTAGCTGATGGTAAATTAGTGCCTGTAAATTCAACTGTAAGTGGGGTAACCATAGAAATTGATGAAACTAGCTTGCCTGTAGACTGTTTACTGATGCCTATACCAGGGTTTGACTTAGTACTAGGCATGGATTGGTTAAGTCACCATAGACCTAGTATCTAGTGTCACAAGAAACTAATTACTATTCCTCTGGCTGACGGGTCGCATGTCGTGGCTCGTGGGGATAGATCTTCTTCTTCTTTTCCAATCATCTCGTATATGAAAGCTAGAAAATCTCTAGCTAAAGAGTGTGTGTCTTTCTTGGCCTACGCATTTGATGCAAAGAAAGAGAAGAAAGCGGTTACCGATGTTCGGGTTGTATCCGAATATCCGGAAGTGTTCCCTGACGATCTGCCTGAATTGCCTCCAGTAAGAGATGTTGAGTACAAAATAGATCTGATTCCTGGTACTTCACCGATCGCGAAAGCTCCGTATCGTTTGGCTCCATCTGATATCCGAGAGATGATGATACATATTCATGAGTTGCTTGATAAGGGGTTTATTCGACCGAGTTCTTCGCCGTGGGGTGCACCAGTTTTGTTTGTTAAGAAGAAGGATGGAACTCTTCGTATGTGTATTGATTACAGAGATCTGAACAAGAGAACCATCAAGAATAAGTATCCATTGCCCAGAATTGACGATTTGTTTGATCAGTTACAAGGAGCTTCGTACTTTTCAAAAATAGATTTGAGATCGGGTTATCACCAAGTCAGGGTAGCAGAGGAAGATATACCAAAGACTGCTTTTCGTACTCGGTATGGTCATTACGAATTTCTTGTGATGCTGTTCGGTTTGACGAATACGCCTGCAGTGTTTATGGATCTGATGAATCGTGTCTGCCGACCCTTCCTAGATAAATTTGTCATTGTGTTTATCGATGATATTTTGGTGTATTAAAAAACATAAGGTAAGCATGATCAGCATTTGAGACAAGTTTTGGAGATTCTTAAACAACACAAGTTATATGCCAAGCTTTCGAAGTGCGAATTTTGGTTATGTGAAGTTCAATTTTTGGGGCATGTGATTTTTCAAGAAGGTATCAAAGTGGATCCATCTAAAATTGAGGCAGTGATGAACTGGAGTGCTCCGAAAACACCTACAGAGATAAAGAGTTTTCTTGGATTGGCAGGTTACTACCGTAGGTTTATCAAAGACTTCTCTAAGTTGGCTGGTCCGTTGACTAAGTTAACTCGAAAGGATGTTCCGTTTCTTTGGGGTTCAACTCAAGAAGATGCTTTTCAGACTCTGAAACAATTGTTGTGTCAAGCGCCTGTTCTTTCATTGCCTGAGGGTTCCGAAGATTTTGTTGTGTATTGCGATGCCTCTCACGCCGGTTTAGGATGTGTTTTGATGCAAAGAGGTAAAGTAATTGCTTATGCTTCTAGACAGTTGAAACCAAATGAACGAAACTACCCAACTCATGATTTGGAGTTAGCCGCCGTGGTGTTTGCATTAAAACTGTGGAGACATTACTTATATGGAACAAAATGCACTATTTGCACTGATCATAAGAGTCTTCAATACGTGTTTACTCAGAAAGAATTGAATATGAGACAACGCCGCTGGTTAGAATTGATCAAAGATTATGATTGTGACATACAGTACCATCCGGGTAAAGCCAATGTGGTTGCAGATGCACTCAGCCGAAAGGGATCTTCGGATACTGTGAAGTTTATGCGATTAGAAATAAAGTCTGATTTAGTGGACCAACTTGTGGCTGCACAGCTTGAAGCTTTGAAGGATGAGAATCTGAAAGATGAACTGATGATCAAGCGACAACATGAGTTAACTACTGATTCGTGTGGTTTGAGGGTTTATCATACACGTGTTTGGGTGCCTAAGTTTGGTAACTTGAGGGAATTAATATTGAATGAAGCTCACAAGTCAATATTGTCAGTACATCCGGGTAGCACTAAGATGTACCATGATCTAAAGACTCGTTATTGGTGGCCGACAATGAAAACATATATTGCTAAATTTGTTGGGACATGTCATATATGTGCACAAGTTAAAGCTGAACATCAGAAACCGTATGGATCATTGAAACAGTTGGAAATACCTGAGTGGAAATGGGATAATATTACGATGGATTTTGTAACCAAACTTCCACGAACTCAGAAGGGTCATGATATGATATGGGTAATAGTTGACAGGTTGACCAAGAATGCACATTTCCTTGCTATAGCTGAAACTGCTTCTTTGAGTAAATTGGCGCAACTGTATATTGATGAAATAGTATCAAGACATGGTGTTCCGTTATCTATTGTTTCAGACAGATATTCGAGGTTTGTATCTAACTTCTGGAACAGATTACAACGGGAATTGGGGTCCAGAGTAAATTTGAGTACAACTTATCACCCGCAAACAGATGGTCAGTCAGAAAGAACCATTCAGACTTTGGAAGATATGCTTAGGGCTTGTGTGTTAGAGTTTGGGGGTTCATGGGATTCACATCTGCCTTTGGTGGAATTTTCTTACAACAATTCCTATCACAGTAGTATCGGTATGCCTCCGTATGAAATGCTGTATGGTCGTCCTTGTAGAACTCCGGCTTGTTGGTTCGAAGCTGGGGAAAAGCAATTTGCAGGGCCTGATATTGTACAGATGACTGCTGATAAGGTTGCTATTGCTCGTGAGAAATTAAAAGCTACAAGGGATAGACATAAAATGTATGCTGATCCGCGTCGTCGACAAGTATCATTTGTTGAAGGAGAAATGGTTTACTTAAAAGTATCTCCTTGGAAGGGTGTTATCAGATTTGGTAAACGCGGGAAGTTGGCTCCCCGTTATATTGGTCCTTTCAAAATCCGAAGAGTTGTTACTGATTAGACTGTTGTAACACCCAGTCTAGAATATTAAGGTAATTGATTAAATTAAGTTTGGTATTTAACTTAATTATGTGGATAATTGTTATTATGTATAATTGATAAATAATTATTTGTTTATTAATTTTAGATAATTAATTTAAATTAATATAATTAGATAGTGGATTTAGTGAGGTGGCCGGTTTTGGTGTTTAGTCACCACCTCACCATCTATTTCTCACATTACATGCAAATAGCCATAGTGTGTGTGTGTGTGTATGTGCTCTCGGTTAAGAAGAAGAAAGAGCAAGAGAATCATCCTTGAATTGCATAGTTAATCGTTGAATTGGATAATCGAGTTCTGCTATAAACTGATCAAGAGGTTAGAATGCTGAATTCAAGTTGTTAATTATTAGATTATTCGAATTTTGAATGTTAAATATGAATTCCGATTGAAGCTTGAGATATGATTTGATGAATTAGGATGAATGCATGATAGAATTTATGATCTATACATGTTATTTATATGTTTAGAATGATTCCTGGAAACATATATAACTTGCATGTTTAAAATCAGTAGTGATTTAAGTTAGAAATCAAAAATTGGGATGAAGACTTGAATTAGTCGGAAATTGGGGTTTGAATGAGTCGGAATTGGTGAATTCCGACAGAATTGGTCGGAATTGATGAAATCCGAGGGATTTAGTCGGAATTAGTGAATTCCGACATAATGACTCGGAATTTGATAAAATCCGACTAAACACTTATAGAATTTTCCTTAACTCTTGTACTCGGAATTGAATTGGGTCGGAATCCGACTGATTATATAAGGACTGCCTTAGCATTTACTCGGAATCCCATTCTCTCGGAATTGCCATTTACTCGGAATCCTATTTACTCGGAATTGAACATGTCTCGGAATTTGGTATTCAATCGGAATTGGATCATTTACTCGGATTATGCCTATGCTCGGATTTGGATTATGATTCTATCGGAATTTGGTCTTCTACTCGAAATCCGACTTTAATCGGATTTGAATACAGTCGGAATTGATGATTTGGAGATAAACATGAATTGTATATCTATTTGGATTTATGTATGATGAATATATATGTATAGTTGTATATACATGAGAACATGAATAAATATGATATTTATTATTGGATCAGTATTATGAATTGAATACTGACTTGGGTTACTTCAATCTCAGGAACTGAGAAGACTCAGTGAATTTAGTCATCTGAGTGTACCAAGGTTTTGAAGACTTTGGTGAGTGGATCTATATCTTTTGATATACAGGATATGATATCCTATTTGGAATGCTCTTGTTTGGATTGTATATACATGTTATTTGGAGATCAGTATTAGTCTGGGCCTGTTGCTTGGGGAATTACCGTATCAGATCTTGATGTACATTTGTTGTGCACAAGAAGACTGGTATTGTAATCCATATTAGTAGGGCTATCGGTAAACCTTGGTTTTGGCCGACCTTGGTTGTAGGTGGTTGCAACACCGCCGGTTCTCCTGAGATTCATGAGCTATTTGGGTTTAGGCATGTTTGCCTTATTTATGATTAGATATTGGTTCCCTCACTTAGCTTTGTATTAATTCCCCACTAGACTGTTTTGCAGATTAACCTCGGTGAGCTTTAAAGCTTTGGACTGGGAATATGGATAGACCTTACTCTGATGTCAAAGATTTTGAGAGAGCCTGTTTTGTTATTAACACTGTAGTGACTATTTTGTAAATATTAAATAGTAAAAGTTGTATTTACTTATTTGTTTAATCTAAGTATATGTATTTAGCTTCCGCATGCGATTTAATTATATGATTTAAAAGTACAGTGTTACAAATAGTGTGTGTTTCATTGATACAAGTGAGGCAGAGAGTTATCGAATTTTCTCCCCCTACGCAAATGCATGTAAATATATTCGTGTAGTTTTATGACAACGACGATCCCCCTAGTACCGAGCGTCTTTATTCTTGCACACATAACACAACCACACGTAATATCGTTTGAACAAAATGCGGAAAACAAGAACTGAAAAATTAAAGGTAGAATAAGAGGTGAATTACATTTTCAGATTTATAATTCCCACCTTAGACACCAAGTAGTTGAACCGAGATTCATCTAACGGTTTGGTGAATATGTCAGCTTGCTGATTATCGGTGTTTACATATTGTAATTCAATTAAGCCTTTTTTTCACAATATCTTTTAAGAAATGATACCTGATGTCGATGTGCTTGGTTTTAGAGTGATGTACCGGATTGCACGAGATGGTTATTGCACTTTGAGAATCACACAACAAGAAAATTTTAGAATATTTCAGACCAAAATCCTTGAGCTGGGTTCTCATCCACAAACTTTGTGAACAACAGCTAGCAGCAACTACAAATTCAGCTTCTGCAGTGGAGGTAGACACACAATTTTGTTTCTTGGAACTTCAACAAACAAGTCGGTCACCCAAGAAGTGTGCACCACTAGATGTGCTTTTTCTGTCAATCATACACCCAGCATAATCTGAGTTGGAGTACGCAAGCAGTTCAAATGACGAATCTCGGGGATACCACAACCTAATGTCTGGTGTTCCCTTCAGGTATTTCAGGATTCTTTTGACAGTTAGGAGATGTGATTCTTTGGGATTGGCTTGAAATCGGTCACACAGACAAGTAGAAAACATTATATCAGGCCTACTAGCGGTCAGATATAGTAGAGAGCCAATCATACCCCTGTAAGTTTTTAAGTCAACTGCCTTTCCACCAAGATCAACAGATAACTTGGTTTTTGAATACATTGGGGTTGACATGGACGAGCTGTTGGTCATTTCATATTTTCTTAGTAAATCATTAATATATTTAGACAAGTTTATGAAAATGCCATTTGAAATTTGTTTTACTTGCAATCCAAGGAAGAAATTCATCTCCCCCATCATGCTCATTTCGAAATTGCTCGCCATGGTTTTAGAAAACTCAAGACTATAAGACTGGTTCGTGGAGCCAAAGATAATATCATCTACTTAGATCTGGACTAGTAGATAGTCATTTCCTATTTTCTTTGTAAATAGAGTTGTGTCAATCTTTCCTTTGGAGTACCCTTCTTGCACCAGATAAGCCGATATGACATCATACCATGCTTAAGGAGCTTGTTTGAGTCCATATAGGGCTTTGTCAATGATGTAAACATCATTTGGTCTTTTAATGCCAACAAATCCCTCTCGCTGAGATACATAGACTTCTTCCTTCATAATCCCGTTTAAGAAAGCCGTTTTCACGTCCATTTGATAAACCTTGAAATCCTTAAAGGCGGCATAGGCTAGGAAGACTCTTATAGCTTCTATGCAAGCAACTGGAGCAAAAGTTTCATCGTAGTCAATACCCTCTTGTTGATTGTATCCCTTAGCAACCAGACAAGCTTTGTTACAGATAACGACTCCATCTGAATCCTTCTTGTTTTTGAAGATCCATTTGGTACCCACAATAGCTTTACCTAGGGGACGGGGTACCAATCTCCAAACTTTGAGCCTTTCAAACTGATTTCATTCTTCTAGCATGGCGATGATCCAGTCTGCATCTTGTAAGGCATCGGTTGTGCGCGTTGGTTCAAACATGCTTATGAAGCTAGAAAATTGACACTAATTGGCGGTTGCTGATCGAGTTTTAACTCCTGTGTCTAGATTGCCAATGATTTGTGTCTCAAGGTGTGCATAAGTCCATTTTGTAACATAGGGAGTAGGGTCGATTATTGATGTGTTGGGTGAAGGAGTGTCGTCTGTTTGAGGAAAAAATGCATCCAACCCTTGTTGTATGGATGTTTCTGTTATATTATACCCACTGTTACACGTAGATTAGTAATGCTACCGATAAAACACGAGCATATTGGGTCATACGCCAAGGATTGATCCCGATAGCACTCAACACGAATGAGAGATCAGAAAAACGAAATTGGGTTTTGCAGGAGCACTTCACGCCGTGGAGTGTTAGACTTCACGCCATGAAGTCTGTCTGATAGATCCCAATTATTTATTTGTTTTGCTTATCTCAAGGCTTGACATTATTGGGGTTTCTTGGGGCTAGCATGGACGACCATAATCTCTGCCAAGGAGCATGTGGGTGTCTATAAGAGTCTAAGAGAGTTAATTACTTCAATTCTTGAACATTATTGACCAATAATCAAGTCACGACATCTCTTTCTCTTCTCTAACACTTGCATACTCTCTCCATGAGTTCTTGAGTGTTCTTAAGTGAGTCCAGAAGTTTAAGCATGTTCTTGAGCTACTTATGGAAGTTGTGAGTTGTACCAAGGAGTGGTTTCAAGGCTTTGAAGATCACAAGTTGCCTTACTCGCATTTGGGGATCAAACAAACTTGGAGTGGACTATCAATTGAGAGTTGCTCTCTTGTGACTTAGAGTTCATCCCAACATGAAGAACTCAGAAGCTAGAGCATGGTATATTTCTTATTCCATCTCTTTATTTTGGTTGCATACTTATATGTAGAGTTCCACAATTGACCACCATTGACGGCTATTGTTGGCATCTTGATTTTTAACCCGAAAATCATGTTTTCACGCTTCCGCGGTGCGGGTGAGATGGCCAACAAAACCTAACAGTGGTATCAGAGCCATCTCTACATAAGAATTGCACCTTGTTGGCCTAAAAATCGAAAACAAAATTTTCCCGAAAAATCCGTGTTGATGAACTTCACGGCGTGAACTGTGGTAGTTCACGGCGTAAAGTGACTATTTTCATAATATTTTTCAACTTTAAATATCATTTTCGGTTTTGGCTCTTTCGATAGCTTCTGGATTCTTTTTAGAATCTTTGTTTGTGTTCATGTTGATCTCCAAGATATTTTGATTCACATACTTATATACATGCTATGATTTTGGCATGAAATTTATACATGTATATATTTATGATGAGTATATATGAATATGTTTCATCAAAAATAGTTTGATGTTACTAATGCATATGTACTAGGATTATTTATGTAAATATAGTTTTTTGACTAAATAATCTTAATCAAAATAGTCTTGGTCTATTTTGGTGTTAGATACCATTTATATTATTTGTGGTTGTATATATTTCGTATCCGGTTATATATTTGCCCACAGACCCATGTTGTTGGTTTTTGGTTGTTTATATATTTATTCATGCATTTGATGGTTTTTAACCACAATGGTATGTAATAATTAATTCGGTTAATAAATTTTATATTTATTGCGGTTTGTATGCCATTGTATTATTTTGTACTTGTTAGTAGCTTAAAATTACAACCGCGGCTTGCACGCCGTTTCTTTTCAAATTTGTATGTAATTGTGGAAAAGAAGAAAACTGAAGATAACCATCGGAAGACGTAGGTGATGTCCCGGCTGGACTCAAATCCGGAGGTCTAAGTAGAGGTGATGGATTTAGTGGGAGCAAACCGACAAGGTCAAAGGTATATGTCCAAAATTGACCTTGTTCTTCTGTTTTGGCTCATGGGAGAACATATAGGATTTTGGGGCAAATTACGAGATATATATGTGCGTGGTTGTTTATTATTTTGTATTTTCTTGCATGGTTGTTAGGAATTCGCATGTTAGAAAATTTTTCAAAATAATAAAAGTCAAGAGTTTTAAAATTGGTTAACAACTCGTGCGCGCACACGATTAACAAATGAATATAAATACAAGTTAAAATATTGGTTGGCGTCGAGCTAAGCACGAATCAAACAAAATTTTAATTTGTGTTTGGTGCATGAAGGGATTAAACATGCCAAATGATATAATAGATATCAGCGAATCCCGCAAGATGCTATAACGAGTTGTAATAGAGATTACAATGGGTAATATTGTTACCGGCTCGAAATAACTCCATGAAGTGATCCGCGACAAACCCGTCATGGATTGGAGTGAAATAAGGTTCTTAGCCCTTGTTAAAATAAATTGGTTTTATTAAAATCAAATGGGTAATTATTTTAACTAGGATCATATCAATATAAACTTAAATGTGTATTCTAATTTTAGACGATAAACATTAACAACACCACATTAAAATTAATACTCCGTTTGTTCCTAGTAAAGGATAATATCATAAATGTAAACATCGTTGACTAACATTGATTGTTGAGTAAAAGTTGTACATTATTGATAAACCCTTTTAAAAACAACTTGCTACCAATGCGAACTAGGTTACTAGATACGCATTGCGTATATCAAAGACACAAAAGAGGTTTATTATTATATGTTGTTCGACTTAAGAAATCTAAGTTGCAAAAGCAAGTTAGGTAATTAAGTACGTAAAATATACTTAACCGAGCTGAAGGACATGATTCATCAGCAGGCTAAAATAAAAAGAAACTCTATGAGTGTGTCTAGACCTAAGTCGGTTATCGAATGCAAGAAGATACGAATATAAATGTCTATGTCCTTGCGATTAAGGTGTACATAGACTACTTGGAAAGGTATGGATTTTCCATAGGGAGGGAATTATGGTGAATATAATTCTCCTATCCCTACCCATATCATATGATTGGTTCTAGATGAACTATCACATGAGACATGGAGAACTCCTTAATAGAGTTTCATGGTGTGTTGAAGGCTGCAAAGTCTAAGCATGACCAAAATGAAACTCACCTTCTCCACTCCCGCTAGAGCTTCATGGTATGTTGAAAGCTGCTAAGTCTAAACATGACCAACATGAATCTCGCCTCCCTAAGGTTACTAAGGAACGAGTAAACAATAAATAGAAATTGACCTCTTATGGAAGTTTTGGTCTCACCAAACCTACCATATTAGTGGAGATAGAGGACAAATGAGATTGTGCCTATAGATGAGACTCCACGTGAGGTAGTTTGCTACTTCCATAAAAGATTATGTATTAGCGCCACCACATTTTTCCTATGCGCCAAGATAAGCTAAATATTCTTTTGAAGAATTAGCTCTTCAACTTCAGGTGCATTTATGATTTAACTCCATTGCTTTTCTACTTCTAAAGGCTAGGTTTTTAAATCTATTACATTTACGTTTGTTGCAAAATTATTTGCTTCAAAGTGTAAGTATTAAAGAGAAGTAGGGACATGAGACATGGAGAGATGGACCTCAAATGAAAAAACAAGCAAGTTGTTTCTATTGAGAGGATTGGAAGTTTAAAGTTGTCTATCCTTCCAGCTAGTATATTACTTCAATAGATATTTGTTTTACATCCTGGATGACTAGAAACAATATATCTATTATCCATTGGTATATGATGTATATTATTTTGAATCAGGTATATGTTTCAAACTTTATACATGTCATGGAATTAATAAGCTCTTGCTTAAGAAGTAATAAAATAATCATGAGTGATTTGGATAAGTTACTCTTATGACATTGTCAATCTAACCACATAAACAAGACTTGTACCACCAAACTCCGGCGGTTAGGAATTTGGAATCGTTTGACCATGGGTCAAATGTTGAGCACAAATCTTGATTATCGGGCTAGATGACTTACACATCCTTCACTTAAGTATGTGATAGGAATGATAGCTTGTTGGATTACGTACACACTTGTGTGTATAGACTATTCAAGCAAATCATAAGGTATAACTCCAAATACTTCGTTACCTTTACTGATGATGGTAGAAGAAATGGATATATCTATTTTATAGATAAGTGTTTGAAACCTTAGAGGTGTTCAATACATACCATAATGAAGTGCCTGATGAAAAGGGATAAAGAACTATGTACTCGAATATTGTTACACAAAGGTTGATTGTCGAGCTTTAGCTGAGTTAATCCTTATGTGAACTTGTAGATTGAGTAAATATGTTCTAAATTCTTTAACCATAAAATGAATTATGGGATTGTCTCATAATTCACTTCTCCTATGACACATTGTCTTATGGCTCATATAATGGAGGAACCGGACATTCTTAACATGGTTTGGTAATTGATGTGTTGTACTTTAGTACCCAATTTTTTAAAATATACTAAAGTTGTGGTGGGCTATTTTGTTAATCTTATACCAACAAAGACTGTTAAGACTACACCTTAGAGGATGAAACTAGAAAGTGCATCTTTGCTTGTTCATCTCAAAGTATGGATTGTCCAAACCTGCGTTTTAGACGTGAGGTAAGGGAACCTAGAATCTAGAGGTGTTACTCCATTAAGTATTCTACCGAGACCATTGGATATTTGTTTGACAAACCTTAAAGAACAAGATGTTTGTTGCTTCAAGGACATGTTTCCTTACATGGAAACTAATATCCATGGATGCCTGTAGAAGTTAAAGTTAACCTTGAATGAAAGAACCTGATGTTGGCTCTAGCACTCAATCATAAATGATTGAAACTCAGCATAGCGATACTAGAGAATCTGACAAATAGTCATTTCCTTTTGAACTGGTATATGTTTTCACATGATAAGATAGATATAGATCACTATATCTAAATGAAGATACATAAATACCGGAAGCGTAGTGGACCTAAAGTTCGCTATAAAGAAAAAGGCAATAAAAGAGAGATGCAATCCCTTATGGATATCCAAATATGGGACTTGTTTAAACCAACACCAACTATATTGATGGATGGTACAAACTAAAATTCTCGGATGATGTCGAGCTAAGCACGAGTCAAACAAAATTTTAAATTTGCATTATCTAAGGGAAACCCAAAGGGTACATGGTTCTTAGAAACAAGAAACCAGCATGGATAAGTTTACAACTTTGACTAACGACTGATAGGAAAGGTTTTCTTGATGATTGACCCAGTGGATGGTATCATCTAGAAACTTTCTCTTAGTGGATATGTCAAAAGTAGTTTTATAGACAACTTCAAATACCGCATGGTTGGAAAGGTTTTTCATGATGATTGACCAAGTGGCAGGTATCGTCCCGAAACTTTCTCCCAATGGTTATGTTGAAGTTCACTCAAATACTCATAAACATCAGTACCATTTCATGGTTATGATAAATTGATATAAGGACCACGTTCCTTAACATGAACTATTTTGAGGATGTGTACTATCCGAAGGTCTCTTACATCAAGAGTATTATTGTGAAGTCTACAAACTCAAGAAAGTCCACTCGTGGACTTAAACAAGCATCTCAAGGTTGGAATCTTTGCTTAGACTTGAAAATCATATGTTAGAGTTTTTAAAAGCAAGATTAAACCTTTATGAATGTCAGGGCTAGTGGGAGCATTGTTGTAATCATATACTTGTATGTATAGGACATACATTGTATTGGAGATAATGCCCTAACTTTGTTTAAAAGCTTAGTTAAGGAATTATTCATCCATAACGATTATAACATCTATAATATTGATTATGGAGTACAAGAAATATTGAAATATGCTCTTGGTGATTTATGGTAAGATAAAGCTTAGAGTAATCTATTACTCTAGTGCTAATTTCTATACTAATGAGGATAAACTGCCAATTTAGCTTGGAGTTTGGAATCCTACTACAAGAGGATAACTGCCGATTCAAATCGGAGTATGTAATCCTATTATATGTGGAATTGTTAGTAAAAATGGTTCACAAAGCATCGCTGACCCTATTGAGATCTTTTGAGACAATGAGGTAACAATGGATTTTGCACAAGAACCATAGTCCTTAGCCTCATTTACCTTATTGAGTTCTTCCTAAACAATGAAGGTATAAAGACTTGGACAATGAACCTTAATCTCGCCAACAAACACTTTGTGAGTGGTTTAGTTGTGGATGGAGATATGTTCATTATAAGAATACATATGGATTGCATAGACGCAAGATCTGATTACTAAGCTAATATTGTAAGGTAGTGATGATTATCATACTAGTGCTTACATGCAAATCCTTTTGCAAAAGACTTTGCTCAAGTTAATTTTGATATGCTTATGTAGGGACTATTAAGCAATATTGTGCTTTCTGCTTGTATCGATTATCAAATAGAAATTTTATGATACGCAAGTAGCGGATACACTCAAAAACCATTATTGTGTTTAAACTTTGCATGTTTTATTACTTCCTTGAATGTGAACGCATTCTAAACGTCCACAGTCGATCACTCTTCATGGGAAGGAAGTTTGAACTAAGACTGAAGGAAGAGGTTGATCACGTATACAATGCTAGATTGAATATAAAGGACGCAACACTTCACTTGCATTAGAAATATACTTTCAAGTGATTGGACGACCCACACCTGAATTTACTTCATGGTACTTGTCAAGAGTAAATCAGGATGATAATATCATTTATGTCCGTAGACCGGAGAAATATGTGTTCGCAGGACATTGGTTTGCTTTGATCTGATTGCTTTCTAACGCAGCCGTAACTGGCTGTTACAACGGGAGTTTTCTAGCAAAGTATTTCTAATGTAATAAGACAATGTAGTCAAAGAAATTTGTTCCTCTGTTTAGAGAGATATCCCTGGGCCCCTTGATGATTGGTTGCTGCACCAAAATGCATGGCTGTGCTCAAGTAGCAAATGATTTTGATCAATTGCAACTTGTATATTTTGGTCACCGCTAATCTAGATCGAGAAACACAATCGTGAACGATCGGAAAATGATCTTGTACCATGTATCGTGTTCACCTGGATATCGAGAACAAAAGGATGAATGATCACTTATCTGTAGGGCCATATAAAACCTATAGGGTTGTGATTTGGTACTTGTCTTGGGATGACATAACTCGCGTTGACTTGGGGGCAAAGATGCCTTGCTAGAGGCCGCTGTCCGTCTGTGTTACTTATCGATACGATATGTCATGTGCAAATGGGAGTCTGTTAGATTATGCCCACTGACACGCGTAGATTAGTAATGCTACCGATAAAACACGAGCCTATTGGGTCACACGCCAAGGATTGATCCCGACAGTACGCAACGCGAATGAGAGATCAGAAAAACAAAATTGGGTTTCGTAGGAGCACTTCACGCCATGAAGTGTTAGAATTCACGCCGTGAAGTCTGTCTGACAGATCCCAATTGTTTATTTATTTTGCTTGTCTCAAGGCTTGACATTATTGGGGCTTCTTGGGGCTAGCATGGACGACCATATTCTCTGCCAAGGAGCATGTGGGTGTCTATAAGAGTCCAAGAGAGTTAATTACTTCAATTCTTGAACATTATTGACTAATAATCAAGACAAGACATCTCTCTCTCTTCTCTAACACTTGCATACTCTCTGCATGAGTTCTTGAGTGTTCTTGAGTGAGTCCAGAAGTTCAAGCATGTTCTTGAGCTACTTCTGGAAGTTGTGAGTTGTACCAAGGAGTGGTTTCAAGGCTTTGAAGATCACAAGTTGGCTTACTAGCATTTGGGGATCAAACAAATTCGGAGTGGACTATCAATAGAGAGTTGCTCTCTTGTGACTTAGAGTTTATCCCAACATGAAGAACTCAGAAGCTGGAGCATGGTATATTTCTTATTTCAACTCTTTATTTTGGTTGCATACTTATATGTAGAGCTCCACCATTGACGGGTACTGTTGGCATCTTGATTTCTAACCCGAAAATCATGTTTTCACGCTTCCGCCGCGCGGGTAAGATGGCCAACGAAACCCAACAGTTTCCTCATTTTGCGTGGCAGATTTTGATGTGAAGGTTCATAAAATATCTCACTATCTATGATGAGTTTAATGTTGTGAATGTCTCATCAAATGGATTTACTGCTGAGTTGACTCGTTGCGGTATTGACTCTGTGGTAGTTTGTTAGGAGAATTCAAGTGATTCTTGCAGAGCAACATCACCCTGTCATTGGGCATAGAAGTAGATCCTGAATTATCATCTAAGAAATCAAATTTATATTTTGAGTCAGAAGACTCATTTGAATTAAGCACATTTGTTTCGTTTCTAGTAAGACCCGGTTCTGAACGGACATGTTCAGAAACGATTGCTGGTGACTCTTGTGATAAAGAAGTTGTGATGAGCGAGTCATCAAAAGTCACATTTATTCTTTCAACAACAACATTTGTTCTTTTGTTTAACACCCGAAAATCTTTTAACTCTTGAGAGTAACCAAGGAAAATCCCTTCATCAGCTTTTGAATCGAATTTTCCTAGATCAGCTTTCTCATTAAGGACAAAGCACCTATTACCGAATTCATGAAAGTATTTGATATTAGGAACTATCTCATTAGCAAGTTCATATGGAGTTTTATTAAAGCGATGGTGTAAAATAGATCTATTTTGAGTGTAGCATGCTCTGTTGACTGCTTCGGCCCAATAGGAAGGTGGTAGATCTGCATAAGACAACATGGTTCGAGCCGCTTCAACAAGGGTTCGATTTCTTCATTCCACCACACCATTCTGTTCAGGTGTGTATGCCGCAGAGAATTGATGTCGGATCCCCACGGAGTCAAGATACGAATCCAAGGTTTTGTTCTTGAATTTAGTTCCGTTGTTTGTACAGACACTACCAACTTTTTCATGAAACTGATATCCATATGTAACAAGAACTTGACCCTAGTATATCTTGAATATTCGTCAACTATCACAAGATATACTTCTTCCCATTTCTGGATTGTACTCGCATCGGCCCACACATATCCATATGTAACAGCTGGAGAGGTGTAGTAGAGCTAGACACTTGTTTTACTTTGTGAGTAGCTCTTTTTTTTTCCTTTCTCACAGTGTTCACATAGGTGTCCTTCTCGAATTTTAATCTGGGTATGCCACGAACTAAATCACCTTAAACAAGTTTGTTGATATTTTAAAATTTAGGTGAATAATGTTCGGTGCCACATCCAGGTAAGTTCCGCTGAGGCTTTGGATAGTAAGCATACTGAGTGTTTGGTGTCTAGATGGTCAAGATCGATTGTATACAAATTAGATTTTCTAGACCCACTCAGTATTTCGTCACCATTTTCTGTTCTAACCAAGCAAGTCTTGGCTTTGAAATTAACTTCTAGCCCTTTGTCACAAAACTGCCCAATGCTAAACAGATTGTGACCCAATCCTTCCACGTATGAGACATTTTTTATTTTTATATTTTATTTTATAATATCGCCGGTTCCCATTATTAGTGCTACTTGGTCATTCCCAAACCGAACATTTCCCGAGGATTTTGGGACAAAGTTCGTGAGAAAACCCTTCTCCCCGGTCATATGTTTTGTGCAGCCGGAGTCCATGTACCACCTGCTAGCAGCTTGCACATGGAAAACAATATAAGTTTAGGTACCCAGTTGGTGTTGGGTCCTTGCAAGTTAGCACAAGTAACAGATTCTAATTTGTCATCTATTACTGGTTCTATTGTTTTTACAACGGGAACCCATATCACTTTGGTAGGTGGAGGTCAGGTTCGCGACTTTGTTTGATACACTTTGGATTTGATGGGTATGGGTGCATCCTTTGGTGTCTCGATTACTATCAGTGTGAAGCCCATTGGGAGAGACAAGTCATCCTGAATGAATTCAAATGCTTCAGGTTTGGGTTCTGTTTTCCATCCCATTTTACGGAGGGAGTAGAAACAAACTGTAGGGTTTTAGGTTTCACACGATAGATTGGTTTGACCTGCTATTGAGAAGTTTGATCTGAGGATGGTTCCTCACGGCTTTGTCATTGGCATGGTTCTAATTGTTGTGGTATCGACAGTTTGGAGACCAATTATTTGAGAAAATATTATTTGTATTTTGATAATTGGAAAAACCGAGATTGGGATTTATGCACATGTGATGAAGGCGTGTCACTTGATTGGAATCGAGGTCTGCTTGAGCGTTTCTTTCGCCAATAGGTTATCTTGTAACCCTTTTTTTTGATGAAGGAAGCTTGAGTATGTAGTGATTCAAATGGCCTGTAAGTTGGATCTGGTTTAACTCCGCGATTCTTGCGATGTAGGTCATACACACAGTGATAGGAACAATGTCCTTCCATACAACCATCACTCATGCAAAACATTTCAGATTTAACAGAATTAACACGCGGTTTAACTGAATTAACAATCAGCATAGTCGAATTATTACAAAATTTTAAATTTGTTTGTTTAGAAAAATTAGCAGGGTAAACTAAATTTTCTTCACGGCTTCCTTCTTCATCCTTCTCTTGACTCTTCTTTCTTCTCCAGCCAAGCATTTGTTTCTTCACCCCCTTCACACTTGTTCCTAGATGTATACATACGTTGGATGAAGAACACGCTAGCTAACATATCATATTTGGTATATTGTTCGCGTGGTTTTGTGTGTTGAGTGGTTCGTGGTGCTTATAACGGGAGAGATTGAGATGTGCTTGGTAAATTGGTCATGCTTGTTCTACTAATCTTAGTCTTTCCTTTTAAAGCAATTGATTTAGGTGTGTGAGACTTGAAAAATTCATTCTCAATAAAATTGAGTTTTGATTTAAGTTTGAAAAGTTCAGTTTTAAGATTTATACACTCTACTATGTACGCTCTGCATTTTTCTTCATAAATGGCTAGATCAATTGTTGTTTCGTGGTTCAGACCCATTTTGCAGTACAATATTCTCATTGATTTCAGTGGAGTTGGAATCATATTTTGGAAAACACTCGTTTGTGTGCACATGGTGGGTGTTTGCATCAGACGTGCTTGTTGCAGCGGAATTTGATATACGAGAGTTTACAGATTCAATTTCGCCAATTTGATCCTTTAACATCTTAGTTTCTAACTTATAATTGATTGATTTATTGAAATGTTCACTTTCAACCAATTCAAAACGGCGTTGTAATTCCATGTGAGTTATACACACGCGGTTTTCGATGAGTTTTAGAAAAAATTGGCATTGATTCCATTTCTGATGGAGTGTAACTACGAAAATAGTCATTTGAAATAAGTGGCACAAATTTAGTTGTTTCATATGATCTATTTAACTTGTCGTAGTTGTATGATGTAGAGGCCTTGTTTGAGGTACGTCTTTTGAACTCTTCCTCCTCGAGTTCTTCGGCTTGGCCAACGAAAACCATTCTTGTAGTTAATCCTAGGTTCATGATATCATACTTGTATAGTTGTTTAGCCGTAATCTTCTTGCTAATGCGTGGATTAACAAAACCTAGACCCTCGTATGTCCATTTTGTGAATTTCTCGTCTTTAGGTTTGTTTAGAAAAATGGTTTGTGCCGTTTGGTCTCGTTTAATCAAGATATCTTCTAGACTCTTTATCTTTGACTACAGTTGACCTCTCTTTTTTTTTAGGAATTTAATATATTTCTTTAGCGGATACTTTGGCTGCTTTAAGGTTGTGAATAATGACTTCGTTTTCATTTCTTAAAGTGATTAATTCATTTTCCTTAGGAGTTAATATATGTTGAATTTCTTCTAAGTTAGATTGTGATGTGTTTCTGATTTTAGATTCTAACGTAGTGATTTTACTGTTTTGTCGTTCAATATGATCGACTAAGGTTTGAGCATGTTCAATACTAACCTTTCCGCGGTTGGACTCATCCTCATTCGGAGCATCTTGGAACTCAGCATCAGCCTCTGCTCCCTCATCTTCATTCTCATATGAGGAACCTTCTTCCCGAGCCATCAAACAGAAGTGAGCCTGAGTAGTGTCCTCTTTATCAGAATTGTCTGTAGCGCTCAGAAAGTGGTCTTCCTCCACCAGCATGGCTCTCCCGCTAGCCTTCTTCTTCATCAGCCTGACCTTTGTTTGGTAGTACTCCATGTCTTTGGTCTTCGGTTTCCGGCAGTCTTTGATGAAGTGACCGGTCCTACCACAATTATAGCACTTCTACTCTTCATCTGGATTCTCCTCAGGTTTCTCAGCCTTCTTCCTTTCGTGAGTGAATCCGTATTTCCTCCTAGACCCGGAAGTGAACCTCTGTATATTGTTGGTTTTTCCGAAGCCTCCCTGATAAGCCCTTGAGATGAGAGACATGACTTTCATGACTGCCTCCATATCATAGGGATCAGAATCTTCATATGAGTTGTCGGCTTCAGTATCTACCTATTTTCCTTTGTTAACCCTGGTATACTCATGGGGTTTCCTTTCAACAACTAGGGCAATGGGATCTGGAGATACCTTAACACGTGCCTTTGATAGAACTTCATCCTGGAACTGGTTCAGGTCTTCATAGATGGAGTTGTAAGATACTGCTTTAAGATTGCGGTTCACATGCTTGTACAGTCGAACATGTTCCTGCCATTCTGGACCTAGAGCATTGATCCAGTTAACATTGATGTCTAGTTCTGATCGGGTAACACCGTGATTTCTCATTTCATTTAACAGACTACAGAAGCGATTGTATGTGTCTTGAAGCAGTTCTCCGTTTCAGGCACGGAATTCTCTAAAGGTATTGCACAGTTGGGTTTCTTTGATGAAGGCACCCTGTTCAGTTCCCTCCATCTGTTGCCTGACCTCATCCCAAATGGCTTTTGCAGAGGTCAGAATGTCAATCTTGGAGTAGATCTCGGCACATAGACCTTGTTTCAAATAATACTTGGCATCCCGGTCTGCTTTGAACTGGTCTTTTTCGTCACCTGTGAGCTCAGAGGGAAGCTTTGGTCTTTTTGAGGCGGCTAGTGGCGGGTTGTTATCGGGATCAGCCTCGATAACTTTCCAGAAAACGGTATCACCGTTTAGAATACTGTTTTTCATCATTTCAACGTATTTATCATTGTGCTCTATGAAATCCATGAACCGAATCTTCCATACAGTGTATTCGTTGCGGAAAAGGACGGGTGGTTTGGTATCGGTACCGATGGCTAGAATTTCGTTGCTTGAACTCATCTTGTAACTCAGGATCATTCCTTGAGATGAATTAAGGTTTTCTTGGAAACTTTGACTTTGTGAAAAATCAAATAAGTTTGACTTGGTGTTTTAGGTTGAAATTCGAATTTCAACTTTGTAGATTAAAGTCAATTTTGGTGATTTCTTGGCTTCAAATTTGGGTTATGGGTTAAGTCGAAACACATAAGTCGAATTTGGAGCAAAAATTGAACAAGTCGAATTGGAACTTTGAGATTACAGGTCGAATTAGGACGAGTGGCTAAGTTGAATTTGTTACAAGTTGGATGGTGAGAACTAAAGTTGTAAAGGTAAGAGCTAAATTTATAATGGTGCGTGTTGGTCCCTTGGTGAGATAAACAACAAGCAAGTAATGTGTAGAAGGGGTGTTGAATATACTTTCTGCGGAAAATTGAACAAATCAATAAAAAGTGTTACACAAATCAAACCACATGAAATCGAATGATTTCATTAATAAGAAGATGATTACAGTGACTATCAAGTAAGCAACATTTGATATGTAAACATCTAATATAAATCAAATCTCTCAATCTCTCAAACTAATTGATCAAACTTGCTATCTATAATCAACTAATGATTATAGATACAGACTAACTCTCTAAACAGGATTTATTCACAAATTGAATACTTACCAACTTCACAACAGACGTGAAGATCAAACACACGAACTATGTTGGCAATCTGTGAATTTCTTAATCACGTTAAACACACAAACAATGAATCATGATACGTAACACATACGATGGTGAGGTTATGGTTGAGGTCACCTTTAAACTTATCAAGAGGTTAGTATTTATAATCCTGTACCTACGGATCCTAACAAACTAGAACTTATCCTAATCTGCTAACAAACTAACGGATAACCCAGAATCTTGAATCTTCTATCTTGAGTCTTCAATCTTCAATCTTGATTCTGGAATCTTCTTATCCATACGGTAGATATAGAGAATTACATAATTTAAAACATATTTAAATTCTCTTAAACTGACTTCTTTTGTTAGGCTGAGTTACTTAGCTTGAAACTCATCAAGCTGAGTTATTCGAGAACAAACTCGAAATAAAACATGTACTAACATGTATAATGACTCAGTCTACAGACTGAGTCACTCAGCTTGAAATGCATCAAGCTGAATACTCAACCTATACCTTAGGTGACACACACAGCCTATCAAGCATATTGATAAGCTAACTAAGATATAGTCTAAGCTGATCAACTATATGCTCAGCTTATACTCAGCTTATGCTCAGTCTGAAACTCTATAAGTGCTCAGTCTGATAAACTTCATAATTCTGTTTAAGTTGTATTTAGAACATATCTTACAAACTTAACTTTGTCTCATCAAATCTTAACTGATAAGATCATTTGACCAACAAACTCCTCCTATTTGATGATGACAAAACCATCAAACAGTTTTTAAGTTTGTTGAACAGAATTATGTTTCAAATCTTAAACTTACTAAGATTTTATTTTTGAACTAATCAAATACTAATTGAACTTATCAAATATAAGTTGAAAATAACAACCAATCATATTAATGAACACGAACTAATCAAATTGTTCATTCTAGTAGAACTCATCAGACTAAGAAATATGAACATATCATAAACATTTGAACATATCAAAATAATACTTGTATTCATATATTTGAACATATCAGAATGCAAAATTTGATCACTTAGATCATACACACTTAGTGCTTACAAATTACTAGAACTAATCTAATAATTACAATAGAACTAATCTATTACAAAATCTATCTCTTGAACTCTGGATGTGAAACTTCTCAAAGGATAATTTCTCTGTTTATCTCTTCTAGCATCCTTTCGGCTTCTGCATCCCCTCTGAGTTCATTCTGTTGCACTCGGATGATCTTATTCAGCTTGTATATCACAAAGTGATTTTTGCTATCATCACTCGGATGACCTTAGCCTTCAGATAACATATCTCAGAAAGCTTAATGAAGCTAGGATTGCCTGCCTGATCCTTAAACATGAATCCCTGAACTGGTGTATCTATAATTTGATTTCCTTTGAATGTCACACCTTCAGGTATGTTAAATAAGCTTTCCCATTGCAGACCAGGAACTGGAGCACATCTCAGCTCCTCAACTCTAGAAATCAGCTTGGAGACTTCAGTTGTAATCTCTTGTTTGATTTGACTCCTTTTAAATTTCTTGAGCATCATAATTATTCTTTTCCACTCAATGTAGCCCATCCTGTGAACATACCTCATGTCCATTCCCACTGTTGACTTATAATCGAATTGGAAGGTGAGAATGATGGCTCCATTTATTCTGCTCAGAATCATGCTCTTGATTTCCTTGCTGGTACTTCTTCTGAAGTAGCATTCCTGAATGTCTGCATCTGTATATGAGATTGGATCAGGCCTTGGACTAGAGTAGTCAGCTTCAGCTTGAGCTAAAGCTTTTCTTTCTTTTTCTTTTTCTTGGTCCCTTACTTCTTTTTCTTTTCCCTTTCTTAGCTCATCAATAGATATCCCAAGCTCGTCAGCTTCTTCTTGTTCGAGCATTTCAATCATTAATCTTGTAGCTTTCTCTTCTTCAGTTTCGGAGACACTGTCAGCTTCAGATTCAGATTCTACCACTTTTCTTCTTTTTGCTGCAAACTCCTCTTTCATTAACTCTAACTCCCCCTCAATCTGAGCTTGCCTCTCTGCTCCTTTGGCTAACAATAGCAAAGCCTCAGCCTCAGCTTGAACTAACCCAGCTTTAGCTTCAACTTGAACGTTCTCCCCCTTTTTTTCATCATCAATAGGGTTTGAAGTCTGTCCTTGTTGTAGAGCAGCAACTGCAGATGTAAGCTCTTTGACATCATTTGTCAGCTTTTCAATCCTCTGGTAGATTTTTTGTTTGTTCTTCTTTCTCTGGAGGTGGAATAACCTAAACTAAGCTGCAATGTACATCTTTAATTTCTGAATGCCTGAGGAGGTAGTTTCATCCTGGGGAGACTGACTCCTGCCCTTGAACTCAAAGTTTTGTTCCTTTAAAGTGTAAGAATCTTGGTCCTTAGGAGAGTGTTTGGGTGCATCATCGAAGGGATGGTGTATACCCTCAAAGTCATTTGCACCAGAAGTCGGACCCTGTAACTCACCTTGGTATTTAGGTGAATCATTGACAGGTCGTGCAGGAGAGTGTGAGAAATGAAGATAATGAGTTAGTTTCAAAATGTGATGAGAATGGGTTGGTGGTTGGCTTAATTGGTGAGTGGTGGGTGATTGACCCTGGGGATTGATCAAATTTTCAATGTTACCTAAGTGTGTCTACTCAGGCACAGTAACAGGCTCTCCCATGACTCGAGCAAGTATGGGCTGAGTAGACACCACACCCTGGTATGGCTTAAGGGTTTGAATGAGCCTTGAGGTTGGCACCTGAAGAGTAGGTGTCTCCCCCTCAACTCCTGCCTTTGGAGGTATCAATGTGATATCAGCTCCAGTGGTACCTTTAGGTGTAGCACCACCTCTGGCAGTCTTTCGAATATAGGTTTGGATATTTTCCTTTGTAGCAGTGAGCATACCAAGGTTGGATTCAGATTGGAGTTTATGATAGAAAGAAGGTGGAGGAGATGGGTTAGACTGGGTTGGGCTTACCACAGTCTTATCTCCAAATGAAGATGGATAAAAGTAAGAAGAAGAAGAAAGTGGAGAGGTCATACCTGGCACAACTTCAATATTGACTGGCTCAACTTGAGCAGAGTGCTCAACTTGAACCTCTTGGTCAGCTTGAGCTGCTCCCCCTTGATCAGACCCCTCAGCTTCACTTTCTGATGAAGCTCCTTCAGCAATCCATTGCATAGGCTCACTGAGGCCCTCTTGCTCTGGAAAGATGTCGTTGTTGAACATCTTCGAGCTGAGTGTGGGTGTGAGGAACACATCCTGACCAGCTTCGTAAAGTTCAGTCCCCAGCGCAGCTTCAAATACCAAGGACAAGTACCTTATAAAAGGCACATGAAGATCCCTTGGTGTCTTCATCACTTGTACCTTGAGTTCGTTAAAGATAAGCAGTGCAAAGTCTAGATTTCTTGCAAAGTAGATGTTGTATAGCAGCTGCATCTCAATCTCATTGACCTGGTCCAGTCCTCCAACCTTGGTCCCGAGTGAACGGATCCCTGTGGAAACGATAAAACCCCAACCTGTTGGGAAGGTGGCCTCCTTAATTACACCCTCAGTTTGTGGGTGACCCATCCTGGGTAGAACTGACCTTGCCACCTGCCTTGTCATGGTGGGCTCGAACACATCGTTTGCAGGGAGGTGTAGAATCTCCCTTAGCCTCTAAACCGTGAGTACCACTGTTCTCTCCCCATTCAGCACGGTGCCTTTGATATCTCCCCTGTCGTGGTCATAGACACACGTGTACCAGAAATCCAGTAGGTGCTGAGGAACAACATGAATTGGTGCCCCGGTGAAGGTGAATGCCAATGGACATTTTCGGATGTAGTCCACCCATGCTTCATAACCTCTGCCCCGTTTTTGCTCCGGAATAGCGAGGCAGGCACGTTGATTGTTGATCCTAATCAACGGCACTCCTTTATTCTTAAACACGGCACCTCTTATCATTCCATCACTGAGATTTAGAATGATTCCGTCCATTGTAGAATTGGTTAAACCTGAAGTTGATTCACATTGAGTGATTTCAAAATTCGCACTGAGCGATTAAGTTTTCAAGTTCGAATGAACGGTGAATTGCACTTAGCAATAGTGGTGTATGAAGAAGGTATATTGAGTATATCAGAAGTTTAGAGATGAGAGAAAGTAAGCGTAAACTTCTGAATTTCGGTTACAATCGCTATATATACCTTAGTGAGGAGAGAGAAAAGTTACCGTTGGAAATCCCTTTTTATCCGTTACACTAACTAACTTATAGATAGATATAACAGTAATCGAGATGAAACAAATCATATCCTAACGGATAAGTTTGGAAAATAACATTCTTGACTTCAAAAAATATTATTTACACTATTGTATTACACCAATACATAATCGGTATAAAAATATAATTTGAGACTGACTCAAACATAACGTTTCATGAATTAATAACACATAGTAATTAAAACATGGTTTGGACATACCAAGCTGAGGTAACAAATCACTCAGCGTGAGTTAAGCACTCAGCTTGACTGTAGCACTCAGCTTGAGTGGAGCACACAGCTCAGATCAATGACACTTAGTCATTTGTATTTGAGACTAACTCAAAATGATCTTTTAACCACACTTAGCAGTTAAAACTTGTTTGGAACAGACCAAACGTGTGAACTTATCACCCAGCTTGACCAAGTGAACAGTTTATGAAGACATACCTATAAACTGTATGCTCAACTTAAGACACATAGTCTTTGGCAAGCTGAAACTCAGTTTTAGAAACTTATCTAGGGGTTGAGCATACCCAATTTACTTAGCAGATAGGAAAACCGTTTTTCATCAAGAGGTTTTGTAAAGATATCTACTAATTGATCATATGTAGAGATAAAGTTTATGTCAACTTTACCTTTTTCCACGATGTCTCTTATGAAGTGATGTCTAATTTCTATATGATTTGTTCTTGAGTGGAAGACTGGATTATATGTGATGGCTATTGCACTTTGGTTATCACAGAAAATAGGAGTTTTCTTAAAATTTCATACCAAAGTCTTGAAGCTGATGTTGCATCCACAGGATTTGAGCACAACAGATTCCTGCAGTAACATACTCAGCTTCAGCAGTTGAAGTAGCCACTGAATTCTGTTTCCTACTTGTCCAGCTTACTAACTTCCCTCCAAGCATTTGACATCCTCCAGTTGTAGATTTTCTATCTAGTTTGCACCCAGCATAATCAGCATCCAAAAATCCAACTAACTCAAATCCAGAGTCATTTGCATACCAAAGACCTAGATTTGGTATACCTTTTAGGTACCTAAAGATCCTTTTCACAGCTTGAAGATGTGATTCCTTAGGATCTGCCTGATATCTTGCACAAACACATGTAGCAAACATTATATCAGGTCTACTAGCTGTCAACTAGAGTAATGAACCTATCATTTCTCTATAAGTAGACTGACATACAGACTTTCTATCTGAGTCCTTGCTCAGCTTGACAGCTGGTGACATGGGTGTTTTCATGGTTGAACTAGAATCAAAACCATATTTCTTTATCAAATCAAGAACATACTTGTTTTGACTAATGAATATTCCATCAGGCTTTTGTTGAATCTGTAAGCCTAGGAAATATGTCATTTCACCCATCATGCTCATCTTGTACCTTTTTGACATAGCTTTGGAGAACCAATCACACAGAGATTCATTTGTAGAACCAAAGATAATGTCATCCACATAGATTTGTACAAGAATCACCTGTCCTCTACTCTTTTTAATGAAGAGTGTTTTATCAATACTACCTCTGGTGAAGTCCATTGATAGTAGATATTTGGACAGTGTATCATACCAAGCTCTTGGAGCTTGTTTTAGACCATACAAAGCCTTGTCTAACTTATAGACATGATGTGGATACTTTGAACTTACAAATCCAGGAGGTGTTTCACATAGAAGGGGGGTTGAATACAAGCAAGTAATGTGTAGAAGGGGGGGTTGAATACACTTTCTGCGGAAAATTGAACAAATCAATAAAAAGTGTTACACAAATCAAACCACATGAAATCGAATGCTTTCATTAATAAGAAGATGATTACAGTGGCTATCAAGTAAGCAACACTTAATATGTAAACACCTAATATAAATCAAATCTCTCAATCTCTCCAACCAATTGATCAAACTTGCTATCTATAATCAACTAATGATTATAGATACAGACTAACTCTCTAAACAGGATTTATTCACAGATTGAATACTTACCAACTTCACAACAGACGTGAAGATCGAATACATGAACTATGTTGAAATCTGTGAATTTCTTGATCACGTTGAACACATAAACAATGTATCAAGATTCGTAACACATACGATGGTGATGTTATGGTTGAGGTCACCTCTAAACTTATCAAGAGGTTAGTATTTATAATCTTGTGCCTACAGATCCTAACAAACTAGAACTTATCTTAATCTGCTAACAAACTAACGGATAACTCGGAATCTTGAATCTTGAATCTTCTATCTTGAGTATTCAATCTTCAATCTTGATTCTAGAATCTTCTTATCCATACCGTAGATATAGAGACTTACAGAATTTAAAAAATATTTAAATTCTCTTAAACTGACTTCTTTTGTCAGGCTGAGTTACTCAGCTTGAAACTCATCAAGCTGAGTTATTCGAGAACAAGCTCGAAATCGAACATGTACTAACATGTATAATGACTAACTCATCCTTAGAAGTCATAAGAGTTAGCTTGAACTTACTTAGCAACTTTGTTGAGCTGACTCAGTCTACAAACTGAGTAACTCAGCTTGAAACGCATCAAACTGAATACTCAACTTATACCTTAGGTGACACACACAGCTTATCAAACAAACTAAATAAGATATAGTCTAAGCTGATCAACTATATGCTCAGCTTATACTCAGCTTATACTCAGCTTATGCTCAGTCTGAAACACTATAAGTGCTCAGTCTGATCAAGCTTCATAATTCTGTTTAAGTTGTATTTAGAACATATCTTACAAACTTAACTTTGTCTCATCAAATCTTAACTGATAAGATCATTTGACCAACAATGCGAGCTAAAGTTCTAATGGTGAGAGCTAAAGTGTAATGGTGCGAGCTAAAGTTTATAATGGCGCGAGCTAAAGTTCTAATGGTGAGAGCTAAAGTTGAATGGTGAGAGCTAAAGTTCTAAAGGTGAGAGCTAAAGTTATAAAGGGTGAGAGCTAAAGTTGTAAAGGGTGTGAGCTAAAGTTGTAAAGGGTGAGATCTAAAGTTGTAAAGAGTGAGAGCTAAAGTTTAAAGGTGATAGCTAAAGTTGTAAAGTGTGAGAGCTAAAGTTGAAAGGTGAGAGGTAAAGTTGTAAGGGGTAAGAGCTAAAGTTGAAAGATGAGAGCTAAAGTTGTAAAGGGTGAGAGCTAAAGTTGAAAGGTGAGAGCTAAAGTTGTAAAGGGTGAGAGCTATAGTTGAAAGGTGAGAGCTAAAGTTGAATGTTCCTTAACGTGTAGTTTGGGTTAAAGAACTTAGGCCAAACTTTACTAACACAATATTTCACAAGATAGTTCACCACAAAAAATAGCTCACAAGATAGTAAGATAACTCACAAGTTGGCAAGATAGCTCACAAGTTGGTAAAATAGCTCACAAAGATGGCTCACAAAAAATAGCTCACAAGATAGTAAGATAGCTCACAATATTGAAGGATAGCTCACAAGTTGGCAAGATAGCTTACAAGTTGGCAAGATAGCTCACAAGTTGTCAAGATAGCTCACAAGTTGCTAAGATAGCTCACAATATGGCAAGATAGCTCGCAAGTTGGCAAAATAGCTCACAAACAAGATAACTCACAAAATAACAAGATAGCTCACAAGATAACAAGATAACTCAATATGGCAAGATAGCTCACAAGAATAGCTCACAAATGTCTCACAAACAAGATAGCTCACAAGATAATAAGATAAACAAACTTTTCAGACAAGTACAACTATACTTCTAAGTCAAATAGCATTTTCTCTTGTAATGTTTGACACTTACTTGAAATATGTTTCTGCAAACTTTGGAGAAGTGGAAGGAAGTTTGGACCAATCCAAATAAAAAATATCTCACAAAAGGGGTGAGCCAAAGTGAAGATGGCTCTCAAATTGGAGAATGGCGTGGGATGCATAAGAATGAGCCAATATTCAAAAACAACTTTGGTGCACTAGCAGGAACTTCAGTGCAATCTTCCAAACTCTCAAACTTTTGCTTGTTTTTGCTAGAAATTAGTTCCAAAAAGCCCACAACCACTTTCTAGCAACATCTTAGTGTTTCATATTCATCAAAACACAAGATTTTTCACTTTTGGATTGTTGTTTCCATGTGATATTGAACCAATTCAACAAGGAATTGGCTCTGATACCAACTGAAAGTCACAAGATGTGATAAAGATTAGTAGCTTGGTGAATCTTGAATAAACAAAGTATGAATATTGCTATGAAGAAGATGAACACTCAAGAACACAAGGAACACTTTACTTGAATATGGAGAGCAAATCTCCTCGAGTTTGTAAAATGCAAAGGTTTCCTTGCAAACTAGGTTTGCAAGGCTTAAATACATGGGTGAACATGGGCCATCAAGGCCTTTGGGCTAAATAATGGACTATCCTAAAACACCAACTTGGGCTAAGCTAATAATCTAACGTGGGCTAGTCTATTACACATTCATGGACTAGATGATTAATATTAAATCTAGTCCCTTACATATTTAATCTAGTCTAAAACTATAATAATAACAACATAATTAAGATAGTTACACAAGGCTTACAAACATAAATAAATCCTAACACCATGTCATCAATTAATTTTCACTATCAGTATTTCAACATACGAATGCATTCTTTCATATGGAAGAAAATTCATATGGACATTAGTAGAAAAAGCAAAAACCCATAAAAAGAAGCAAGAACCCAACAAAGTTATGAACCCTAAAATCTGGAAGCCAAGAAGCATCAAGAACATTCATATGAACCCTAAAATCTGGAAACCAAGAACCATCAAAATCGAAACCCTAAATCGAACATACAAATCTTTTAATCGCAGAGAACCATAAATCACACAGAATCAAACACATGAATCGAACATACAAGACCAAATCACATAATCGAAGATACAAACTCTAAATTGAAAAAAAGATGAAATGCCCGATGAAAATGAACACATAATCGATACTTACTAGAATCGAAAGAAACCCTAAAAAACCCTTTTTGATGAAACTCGGATGGTGATGATGGTGTCAGAACTTAAATCTAGAAACCGCATTCGAAGAAACCCTAAAAATCCAAAATGATGTACAGATCGATGGTGCAGTCGATGGTGGTGGTGGTTCCGGCCGGAGGTGAATCCTACGAAGTTGAATATGTCGAAGCTTCGGTGGGTACGGTATGCATCGAGGGTTCCCTCGAAGTTGAATCTGTTGAAACTTCCAACAAGTTATATATTTACGTATTTATCATTATTATTATTATTGTTGTTGTTGTTGTTGTTGTTGTTATTATTATTACTATTATTATATTTTCAACTATTCTATATAAAGAATTTACATGTCAACACTCAAGTTCAATGCCACCTCATCAAAACCGGTTATACGTCATCATAACATGTTGAAGAGGTAACCAAGTACATAAAATGGTAGTTTTAGAAAATTGGATAAAGTAAATGGTAGTTTTGAAAGTTAGGTGTACACAATAGCAAAAAGTGATAATTTCGATACATTTTTTTATAATAAACCTTATTTTATATAAACATAATTTAAGTTATTCTCGATTTCTCTCTTCTTTTCACCGTTCTGTGTCTTCTAATTATATTTTAGTAGGTGATGATTTGTATACAGTATATTTTTATCATGCATAACAAAAGGTGTATGTTTGTTCTATAATAGTCTTAAATATGTGGTTGTAAAAAGTAGTTGTAGGTTTGTAGTGGTTAAAAAGTCACAATTATTATATATGGTAAAAAAATATTATATAGAAGATTAAAAATCATCTCCCACTTTTAATAAATGATTAAAGACATAAACATAACAAAATATTATTTTACTCTTTCATAACTTATATAAAATATTAAAAAGATCAATATCTTATATTCTATCAAATCTTTCTACTTATTCTCTACTCATGTGATCAAGAGTAGCTAGCGAGCAGCTCAGCTTTTTTACGTATCCGGTCTTGCGTAATCCTCTTTATAAATCTTAACAATTTTCTTAATCTAGTGAGAAAAGTTCGAGTATGAAAGATTAGTAGAAATCATAAAGATTTAAAACCTCTAAATCTTCCCACCTAATAAAAGAATAATTTTTTTGCCACGTATCGTTATTTTAGCCTTCGAAAATGGTTTTTCCCACTCTTTCTCTGATATCTCATCTTGCCTATCGACAAGGTTTTGTTTTCCTTAATTCACGAAAGTATAACCTCGCATAAGGAGATGATTTATATTTATTATATTTGTTTGATTTGATAAAAGAATTTCAGAATATATAGTTGAGAGTTTACGAAATATAAATGTTTTTGTTCTCATTTATACATGACTACTATGGGGTATATTTGACAATGGACTTATATGGGAGATTATAGTGGCTTAGGATTTTAGTTTTTATGATCTCCAAACCTCTAGCCTCGTTCGAATGTTAAAATTTAGAGGGGATTATTAAAAACATAATAGCCTATATCAGCCCTCAAAATTACAGTATTTTCAAGTAACTTATGTTGTACTTGATATGGTCAATTAATCAGCCCCAGCTCATCTCCAGTCTCAATTAATTTCGCCAAACACGCTCATTATATCATGATAGTGTGACTATTAAGGTGTATTCTACACAGATACACAGAATCATTTATAGTTATCATATTAATGTTTTCCAACTTTACATATATACTAAAGTCAATTGAAGATGAAATAGAAATTTTAATGAACATGCATTAAAACACATAGTACCATTGATTTTTAATGAATAAGCTAGCCAAGGCCGGCCCTAGGCAAGTTCTAAGTGTGCCTTTGAACAGTGCCCACATTTTATAAGGGTCTAAAATATAAAATTAATTATCACATTAATTATTTATTTAACAAATACAACCTAATTAGCCAATCAAAAATGAGCAACAACACAATCACGTAGTAATCTTCTCTTTGGTGGGCCGTTAATCACACAATGTTTCAGAACTCAAAATGTTAGGGGGGCTTTTATTGTAAATTTATTAGGATAGTTTTTGTAATATGTTAGGCTAATTTTTGTAAATTGTTTTTTTTGGCTATTAGTTTATTTAATTCTAAATTTTTTTATAAATTTTGTTTGTAACTTTTGATATATTTTGTTTATAGTAAATATAATTATATATTTTTTTACCGTCTTAATTATATCTACATTTTGATATAAAAATTATCGTAATACGACACTTTACAAAAAATAACCAAGTTTAATTGTGTGAGAAATATATTATGAGATAAAAACAATTTTCAGATTTTATTTTTAATATTTATAAGTTTTAATGCCTAGTTTTTACTACATTGCACAGGGGCTCCGAAATTTCGAAACAGGCCCTGAAGCTAGCTATTATATGTAGTCTAAAATCTTTTAAAAAGTTATTGAAGCTGCATATATTTATTAGTCTATGTTTGTTGATATACTTCATATATTAATTGAGTTCTAAAGTCAATGTTGATACTTCATAGTTCATATATTAAGGCTTTCCTTTTGTTTTCATTTTCTATTTTCTTTAATTTTCTTTCTTTATCTGTTAGTCTTCTTAGTCTAATACCTTATTTACTTCAAACATTGTTGCTTGGTTACTTAAATTACCCATTAATTTTGTTTTGATTCTAACTATCGTTTGATATCTTTGTGTAAATTCTAAGTTTTTAAATTGTTAACTTTTCTGAAGTTAACCTGTTTATTATATACATGGTTCTAAAAAACTTGTTTTTATTTTGCAATGTTTCTGTTAAAGCTTGAGGTTTGACAATATTGCCATGACATGGTTTAAGGTTTGGCATACGCTAAGATCCTATTTGACATCTTTTTATTTGTGATAAAACATGTTTTTAATATGTTAAAAATAATGAATTATATGAATTGAATATATATATATATATATATATATATATATATATATATATATATATATATATATATATATAATTATATATAGACAAAAGTTCATGCGAGAACAGTTGTTAGCGCGAAAACCGCGAGAACCAATCTAAGCCGTCCAATTCCCCCTCCTTCAATGTCATTGCCCACCCATGAATTCCTCACATGCACCCTGCCACACCATATCCCTCCACGCTCTCCATCCATGATACTTCCCAAATCCAAGGAACGGCTGAGATTGGTTCTCGCACTAACAACGGTTCTCGCATGAACCCTCCCCTATATATATATATATATATATATATATATATATATATATATATATATATATATATATATATATATATAATGGATCAATATAGAACCATTATTTAAACATAGAACCATAGAACCAATCTGGATTATTGGATCATCAAAATCAATGGTTGAGATTAAGGATGGCATAATTGTAATTATCTCCTAACAAACCCACGTTTTTAATAAAAAAAATACCCCCCAAAACTTTAAATTGTCATAACTTTTTAAGTTTTGTGAATTTTAAAAAAAATTATACCAATATTTTAGTTTTTAATCATCTTTCAATCAAGACCACTCTTGCCATATTTTTCAAAAAATTTTATGAAAATGCAAATTTTGTTTTGCATTTTGGGTTGAATTTTCAGTTAGTTCTTGTTTGCATTTTCAGTATTTGTTTCAAAATTTGCATTTTTGGAAGCATATGCATAACTTGCATCTTCGATTTTTGCATTTTCGGTTTTTGCATTTTTGCATTTTCAAATTAAACCCAGGTGAAAATGAAAATTTTGAAAAATTTGCATTTTCAAAAAAAAATAAAGTTTCAGAAATATATCAAGTCTGGTCTTGTTTGAAAGAGGACGAAAAACTGAATCTAACGATATATTTTTTTGTTAAAATTCTTAAAAACGAATGATTTATGATGATTTAAAGATTGAGGGGGGTTTTTTTTTTAAGTTTGTTGGAAAGGAGGGGAGGCCACGTGTCTATCACCTAAAGTGGTTCTTTAAGTTTTATGTTTAAGTAAGGTTTTATATGTAACATTACCCTATATATATATATATATATATATATATATATATATATATATATATATATATATATATATATATATAGACAAAAGTTCATGCGAGAACCGTTGTTAGCGCGAGAACCGCGAGAACCAATCTAAGTCGTCCAATTCCTCCTCCTTCAATGTCATTGCCCACCCATGAATTCTTCACATGCACCCTGCCACACCCTATCCCTCCACGCTCTCCATCCATGATACTTCCCATATCCAAGGAACGGCTGAGATTGGTTCTCGCGGTTCTCGCATGAACCCTCCCCTATATATATATATATATATATATATATTCGGTTATAACACGACATGCTTTGAGACTTGACATACGCTAAGATCCTACTTGACATTTTTTACTTGTTATAAAATGTTTTTTAATATGTTCAAAATACAGAATTATATGAATTTAACATATATATTTATTCGGCTATAAGAATCAATGGTATAATTAACCTACTAAATAAAGAATGAGGAAGAAAAAACAAAATAGAACACATATTTGAACAAATATTCTTAGATGATCATGGGACCACCATTTATTTCTATGATTGTGCCGGCCAGAAATCCGAGATAAAAAGAGACTCGTCTTCTACTACTACCAGGACTCCTATTGCCGGTGAAAATGAGCGGTGCCGGAAAAACTGTCTGCGTCACCGGAGCTTCTGGCTACATCGCTTCATGGCTCGTCAAATTCTTACTTCAACGCGGTTACACTGTTAAAGCATCCGTTCGCGATCCCAGTTTAGTTTCTATTTACATCTTATTCTTATATCTTTCTAATTTCTGATCGACTTATAAATCTGTGTTCCACTTAGCTTCGTAATTTTATCTTTCTGATTAACTGAGCTTTTACTGTTTAACATCTAGGTTTTAATGTTTTATGATCCTCCAATTTGATCCTAGGTTTTTGTATTTCAGGGTACACAATCACTAATTGACTATTATTGTAATTGTTATTATCATAGACTTGTAGTGTTTGACTATGCTACCATAGCTTCCTCTTTGAAGAATATACTGGCTTTTAAGTTCTAACAACAATAATGCTATGGCTGTCTGAAAGTGTAATAAAATTTCTAACTTGGGAATTAATTAAACGGGTAATCGGAGAGGTTTTCCCTGTTCTGGGAGAGCGAGTCTTTGGCTCATGTACGCTGCCTAATCAGGGTATCCCGTGACCGTTTCGTTACCCTTCCCTGGCCACCCTCAAGTTGTTTAACTAGTGAGGCTTGAACATGTGACCTCTTTGAGAACGGGACGCCTTATTACCACTAGGCCACTTCGGTAATTAATTGAGTTTAATCAAAGTTTCTTAAGTAGGAGGTAATGTTTTCAATTTATCTATGAATGGTTGTATCGTTGAAACAATAGCAGTGTTATTTAAAAAGAGTAATTATACTTGATACTGTAATTTTGAATCATTGAGTTTTATAATTCTCACATGTATATGTTTTTTTGGGTAACACACCCTAGTCCACCACCATCGGGTCAAACGGTCAACATGAAAGAAGTAAATCGCGTAAACTGCAGACAAGAAACCATGTCCCCTAGCTTCCTATGATAAAACTTGGGTTGTTTGTTTCAAGAAACCATCTATCTTATTGTCTTGTGTTTTCAGACATCTTAATGATATGTTTATTGATTTTTCCGGGATCTTTCAGATGACCCGAAAAAAACAGACCACTTGGTCAAACTTGATGGAGCTAAGGAAAGGCTTCACTTGTTCAAAGCAAACCTGCTCGAAGACTGCTCCTTTGATGCTGCAGTCGAAGGCTGTGAAGGCGTTTTCCATACCGCATCTCCTTTTTACCATAAAGTCACTGATCCACAGGTTATTCGATATTACTATCTTCTGCATTTCTAGATCTAGCTTCCTAGTTTTCATCAAGATATGCATACAAATTGTCAAATTATCTCAATAATCCTCAAGGAAAATGATCAATCTCTTTCGGTTTCAGGCAGAATTGATTGATCCTGCATTAAAAGGAACACTGAATGTGCTTAGTTCATGTTCAAAAGCCTCATCGGTTAAGAGAGTGGTTGTGACATCCTCTGTAGCTGCAGTTGCTTACAATGGTAAGCCGAGGACACCTGAAGTTGTAGTCGATGAGACTTGGTTTTCAGATCCAGATATTTGCAAGGAAATGAAGGTATGAAATTTTGACCACTCGAGATATGCCAATATGACCCGTTTACTTACAAACGGGTACCGTGTTTCATATCAAACGGGTTGACAATAACCCGTTTTGTATGCATAAAATCTCTTAAATCATTTTATTAATAAAACTAGATTATCATTGAAGTAATATGGTTTTTGTAATCATATCTAACAGGTAGTTTCTTGAAAAAAGGTAACAAGGAAACATGTCAAACGGGTTGAAAATAACCCGTTTTGTATGCATAAAATCTCTTGAATCATTTTATTCATAAGACTAGATTATTATTAAAGTAATATGATTTTTGAAATCATATTTTATACTAACTTTTTTTTTTTCATTCAACAAGATGTGGTATGTGCTCTCGAAAACTTTGGCCGAGGAAGCTGCATGGAAATTTGCAAAAGAAAAAGGGCTAGACATAGTCACCATTAATCCGGCAATGGTGATCGGTCCTCTATTACAGCCAACACTTAACACTAGTGCTGAAGCAATTGCAAACTTATTCAATGGTGAGTAAGATCTGTTAACGAAAATGTCAAAGTTTTAAAACCGATACAAATTTGTTATATTATGCAACTCTTGTTATCAAATTATTATACAGGATCACCAACATATGCAAATGCTAGCTTCGGGTGGGTTAATGTTAAAGATGTTGCAAATGCGCACGTTCAAGCTTTTGAAATTCCTTCGGCAAGCGGAAGATATTGTTTGGTGGATCGAGTCGCTCACTTTTCGGAAGTAGTCGAGATATTACGCAAGCATTATCCTTCGAACCAACTTCCAGATAAGTAAGTTTTCCCCGTTTTATAAGATCTAAGTAGCATAAGTTGTGTTCAATAAAGTTCATATAAAAAACATAGTCCTGAAATTATAATATTCAATCACATGTGATTCAGTATATAATCACATGTGATTGTAAAAGCATCACATGTGAATTACACATAATGTTACTCTGCCCAAATTTTTTAAATTCAATCTAGACCATTGATGGGTCTGATCCAATGGCTAAAATTAGTCCCTCAGGACTATACATTAAGTATGGAAAAGCATCATTTTAAGCAATCTAGATTTGAGCGACATTTCAAGATACATACATTGATGATGCAGTTCGTTGTTGATTTATGGTATTTTTAGATATATATCGTATGAGGTCTACTGCTCGAAACTAATATGATGATGCGGTTTGAGGAAAAAAGGGAACTATATATAACCTCCTCTTTTAGAGGTTAAAGCACCTATGTTATCGTAACAATAATAAATAGTAATAATAACGACCTAGTCTTTTTAATAAAACGATTTAGGAGGTTGTAAGTATATGAATCCACATTCATCCGACTCCTTTTCTATAAATTTTCAACTTTACCCGTATTATGTTAAACCAAGTCAACTCGTTTTGTTAGGTTAATGGGTCGAAATTGTTATCTTGATTGTTCTTTCATAACGTAGTAATGTGGTGTTCATTAGAGCAATTACTTTCCGATCATGTAATTGGTGCAAGTTCTAAAAGAAGAATGGGAATATGTGAATGAAAGCATATTTGGTGATGCAGGTGTGCAGATGATAAGCCTTTTGTTCCCACATACCAAGTGTCAAAGGAAAAGGCAAAGAGCTTGGGCATAGACTACATTCCCCTTGAAGAAAGCCTCAAGGAAACTGTGGAGAGCTTGAAGGAGAAAAACTTTATTAAGGTCCCATCAAACATGTGAAATCATTCTCCGAAAACATGCCTTCGAGATTGAGAAATAAAGTTTTATAAGCTAATAGCATATGGAATCGCTTATTACCGAAGTACGGTTTACTTTGGCTCTTTTTTGGTCGTTTTTATTTTCGTATTCGTAAAATGACAAGTACTCTTATAGTTATTTTCGTATCTTCACCTCTATCACATTTTCTTGTTTGCTTTTTAGGGTATGGAGCAAATGTCCAACAACCTTAAACTAGTACATAGGACATTTTCTCAAGTTACTAGACCAGTTAAGAAAATGGGTAAGATGCAGTTTGTCTTGATAGCAATGAAAGGGTCAAATGTTTAAGGTTACTATAGACCAATCGCGGTATTTTGACAGAAACTATTTATATCTATACTACTATATAAATCATTTAACATTCTCCGACCTCTTTAAATTTAAGAGTTTCTTAAAATTCAATCAACGTAAAATCTTGGCCATTCATTTTATCTAAATTAATTTCATTCAATTAATATTTAGCCAATCTATTTTCTCTTTATTTACTTTAAACTTTTTATTCATTTAAAACCATGGTTGTAAGTACGTAAGGCGTAGCGCGGGGCGAGGTCAAGCCTCGAGATTTAGGACCATAATGAGCTATGGCGTTTTTTAAGGCGACAATTTTGTATATATTTTATAAATATTTTTATCCAATTTATCATTATTAAAATACAAATTACAAAAGTTGCACAAATTAGGGGCAAAGCAACATATATAAATTACAAAATACAAATGTATAGAAGTTCAAATACACGCGATCGCAAAATATATATAAAAAAGTCAAAGAAAAAAATTTAAGAAAATGTTTTTGTGCGCCACGCCTTAAAAAACTCGTCATTTGGTACGTAAAGGCGCGCCTTATGCCGTCTTGTCTTACGCCACGCCTAACCTCACCGCTAAGGGCTATTTCTTAACGGCGCAGTTGCGCCTCGTGCCTGGGCACCGTCATCGCGCGTTTTTTAGAACCCTGTTTATAAAAACTCTCTCGCACTAACACAATTATCCACTCGTATCAATATAATTTTCAAAATTTTATTAACTTTTCTCTCTTTATTTCATTAATAAAAATCTTTTTTCTTAGTTTAATATCTTTTAGAATTTATTTTTAAAATTAAAACAACACCAACAACAGTACCCAATCCCGTTAGAGCGGGGTATAGGGGGCGTAGAATGTAGACAACCGTACCTCAACCCGTAGGTAGAGAGATTGCTTCCTGAAAGTACCTCCAGCCGCGTAAAAACAATAAATTAAACAATAAATGTATACATAAATAATATATAACTAAAAAGTAAGATCTAAAAGAAATACGATAAAAAGTGATACACGTAGTAGTAATCATAAATAATATATACCAGGACGAACCTAATCCATAAGCCCTAGGCTGCAAGAAGTAGTCTTTCTTCCTCCTAACCATTGGTCCTAATCATCCTCCTTTATGAAATCCTATCTGAGATCATGTCTGCAGAGAGAGATAGTTCCTGCAAATCTGTTTTAACTCTATCTTCCCACCTCAAATATGGACGACCATGCCTCCTAGTGTCATCAATTGAAATCGTTCCACTCTCCTAACTGGTGCAGTTGGTTGCCTCCTTTTAATGTGACCGAACCACCTCAGTCTCCCTTCCCTCAACTTGTTGACAATAGATATTACTCCTAATTCATTTCTAAGGACACCAACCGAGATTTTATCCAGTAAAGTCTTCCCACAAATCAATCTAAGCATCCTCATCTCGGCCACTTCCATCTTCTCCACTTGCGCTTTTTTCAGGGGCCAACACTCGGAACCATATAACATGGTCGGTCTAATTGCTAATCTATAGAATTTGCCTTTAAGCTTAAGCGGAACCTTCTTGTCACATAGAACTCCTGTTGCCGCTCTCCATTTCCTCCACCCCGCCTGGATACGGTTTGTGACATCCTCGTCTATCCTCCCTATTTTATGTAAAATGGAGCCCATGTACCTAAAGGACTCTTGAGGTCTCACCACCTGATCCCGAAGGCGGATATCTTGGCTCTCATCATTTTTGGTCTTACTGAAGTGACAAAATAGATACTCGCTCTTACTTCTACTAATCCGAAGTCATGTGTCCTCTAACGCGCCCTCCACTGTTCCAATCTTCTGTTCAGCTCCTCTTTCGAATCAGAAACCAACACGATGTCATCTGCGAATAACATACACCAAGGGATGCCTCCTTGGATCCCTCTCGTAAGCTCGTCGATAATGATTGCAAAAATGAAAGGACTAAGTGCCGATCCTTGGTGGAGTCCCCGTAACACTAGAGAGTAGTCGCTCTCTCCTACTGGGGTGTTCACGCATGACAACGGACAATCGTACATGTCTTTCAATACCCTAATGTATCTCTCTCGGATTCTTTTATTGCTAAGAGTCTTCCATATAATCTCCCTAGGGACACTATTGTAAGCTTTCTCTATATCTAAAAACACCATATGCAAATCATGTTGTCTCTCCCTATGCTTTTCCACATTGCTTATAATCAGATGCATTGCATCCATTGAAGACCTCCCTGGCATAAACCCGAACTGATTATCCGATACTCTAGTTTCCCGTCTCAACCTATTTTCTATCACCCTCTCCCGCAACTTCATAGTATGGCTAAAAAGTTTAATACCACGATAGTTCTCACAACTTTGTGAGTCCCCCTTGTTATTAAATAATGGGATAATCATTCTACGTCTCCATTCTTCTGGCAGCTTTGCTGTTTTAAGGATTAGGTTAAAAAGGTTCGTTAGCCAATTAATTTCTTGCTCTCCAAGACACCTCCACACTTCGATAGGGATTTGATCAAGTCCAACCGCTTTACCTCTCCCCATCTTGCATAGAGATTTTCTAACTTCCCAGGTGGAAATCCTAGTGCAATAACAGTTATTATGTACGCTAGTGTCAACCGCAGATCTCTCTCCACTGTCCCTCATATCCCGTCTTGTCTCGTGGTTAAATAGATTGAGAAAGTAATCTCTCCATCTACCCCTAATTTCTCTATCCTTAGTAAGAACTATTCCTCCATCATCTTTGATAAAGTTAATGTATCCTAGATCTCTTTTCTCCCTCTCCCTAGCTTTAGCTAACTTGAAGATATCATTTTGTCCTTCTTTAGAGTCTAATCTATTATATAATTGTTCATAAGCCTTTTCTTTTGTCTGGGCTACAATTTCTTAGCTTCTCTTCTAGCTTCTTTATAAACATTCAAAGCTCTCACCCTATCTTCCACTCCACCTTCCTTAGCTAAGACTAACTCCTTAAAGCAAGATTGCTTTCTTTTAACCTTAACCTGTACCTTAGTGTTAAACCACCACGATTCCCTATGCACCCGCTTCTTACCTGCGGTAAAACATGCGGTTTCTTTGGCAACACCTCTAATAATATGAGCCATCCGGTTCCATTCTAAATCAGCTTCCCCCATACTATTACTCGTAATCTCTACAGCGACTCTTGTCCTAAAATCCTCTTTTAATTCCCCGCGTAGGTTTCTCCATAGAATTCTAGTTGACCCTCCTTTTTGTCCTTTAGAAAACGTTTTCTGAACGTGATGTCTAATACTAATAAACGATGATGTGAGTACTCGGACCCTCGCAGAATGACCTTACAATCTTTGCGATTCCTTAGATCCCTTTTACGCGCAAAAAAGTAATCGATTTGCGTGCTACGTCCACCACTATGTTACGTGATCAAATGAGCCTCCCTTTTCTTGAAGAATGAGTTTGTGACGACCAACTCGTGAGCAGATGCAAACTCAAGTAAAGACCGCCCTTCTTTGTTCCTTCCTCCATATCCAAAGCCTCCATGAACGGCAGGGTACCTTTCCACCCCTGTTCCCATATGTCCGTTAAAATCTCCCCCTATATATAACAATTGATCCTCCGAAATCCCCCTCACAAGATCATCTAGTGACTCCCAGAAGCTGTTCTTTTTCGCCTCTCCCAAACCCACCTAAGGTGCATAGGCACTCACTACATTAACTACTACTTCTCCTAAAACCACTTTAATTACCATAATCCTGTCATTACATCTTTTCACGTCTACTACATTGTCAATTAACCTAGCAACTACAGATAATTCCTACTCCATTTTTCGCACTACCCGAGCCTAAGTACCATAACTTATACCCATTTTCTTTCCTAGATCGACTTCCCTTCCAATTCTAAGTGTATGGCATGTCTCTCCGTACCCACCGCTTCTTAAAGCCCTACCCCTCCCCCCTTCGACTCATGCGGCGTGGGACAAGATCTCAGTTGTCTAGCATACCTATCGGGCTCTATGCTGCAGTCGAAAACCTATGGGATAGTGATCAATAAAGAAATAAAAGAAAAAATTACGCTATTAGCTTAAGACGTAGAAAACTTAATATATATATATATATATATATATATATATATATATATATATATATATATATATATATGTTTAAAAATAAAAGCCTAATAATCTATTTTGAGACTAAACGAAAGAAAAATAACTAAAAGATAATAAAAGCAAGTTAAATACTTAACTAATGAGTGCGTAGTGGCATGTCAGGAGACCAAATAAAAGAAAGAAATAATACTAAAATAAAGAGCTTGAACAACAACTTGATCGGAGTGTCGAAAAGTTACCTTGCCGGCCATTAACCTGGCCGGCGATAAGGGGATCCAAAAATTTAAGTCGATAGCGGGGCTCTTCAACTCTAGACGTGAAAAGACAGCAACAGACCGGGGTCGGCGAGAGACCGTAGGTCGACAGGAGGCCGGGAGTCGGCGATTTGATTTGGTGTTGTCGGTTGATGTAGTAGCGGCAAGACCAAAATTGTAGGTTTCGGGAGGCTGGAGGAGTCTCCGATGATTTTGATTTTGATCAAGATAGTAGTATGAGGAGGCGGTGGGGTTGCTGGAAAAAAAACGGTCGTTCACTAAGAGGAGAACGACTGCGAGACGCCGGGAGACGGCGGTGATCTACGAGGGGGCGAGGTGCCAGTGGGCGTTAGAGCCGGGAGACGGCTGGGAATCGCAGGTGAGTGTTGAGGGAAGCAACGGTCACAGTGAGAGACGTTAGACCATCAGCATCTATCACATGCTTCACATACTTTTTTACCTACCACATCAGCGCAACATCATTCCCTCACCATTCACTCATCCCATCACACAAACCCTGCATCCATTACATGCTTCACATCACAAAGAACAGAAAACAAAAAATCAAAAAGAAAAAAAAGATAGGCTGCTCACCCTCGCGATGGTGGTCACAGCCGTGACCGTGAGCCCCCCTCACAAAGAGGGGCGATGGTGGTCGCGCGTATGGCCGGCTCTCACAAGCTCCATCTAGTGATGGATGCGCCTGACCTTAGAGAGAGATGGTGGGCCCTAGAGAGAGACGTGAAAAAGTTTTTCTTTTTAATAAAACAGTTGGCTAGACTACTTTTTCATGACATTGAATCGTGCGAATAACAAATCATTACATTCTTAAAAGCGACATGTTGTAGAACAAACACTATTTGCTACCGCGACATTGCGCGGGTACGATGTTAGTTCTATTATATAGAACAATGATCGATATAAAATTAGCCTTGATATACAGAATCAATTTTAGTCTTTAGATTTGGATAATGAGATTACGATTACATATTCGATTTTACAAACTACATATTCGGTCGGAAACAACATGTAACGCCCCAAAAAAAATTTGAAACAAAGTAAACACGAAAAGCATTTCACAACCGAAAATATATGTAACGAAAGTTAAACAAAAACCTGACGAGGTACCGTACCCGAACTACACGTCATAAAATATTTTAAGTAAATAATTACAGATATAGTTTGAATAAATAAAATAGCGGAATAACGTTAGAAAACGATGAGCCATTGAGCCGTCTACACACTGCTGGAGCTTCCCCACGATTAGGTCTCGAAAAGATTAAGTCAACAACAGTAAGAATAAAGCTTAGTGAGCACACTAAATTATACATCATACTAGGCAAGTATATATCATATATAACATATCAATCCATGATCACATATCATTTCACATAATACCGACTTAGTGCATCGAAGACGATTTCACACTTTGGGTCATTGCCGATTACCCAAGTCGTACCAAGGGTTTTACACTATGTCTGACTGTGCATGAGTTACGTTTTCACCTCATTATAACGCAACCCTTCATTTCACAAATCATCACATATTTATCACGTAGCATCACATTAGTTACACATTCACATAATAACATGCACATGCACATACATATCACACACTAATATTATGTATAAGTTAGTGGATTCACCTGCTCCGCAACATGATCATGACGATAAATTTCACAAGCTCGAAAAGTTGCTGAGTCCCTTCACGTGGACCTACAATATATACATATCCCAGTTATCAATACAGGGTAGTAATCCTAATCCACTTTGGGAGAAACAAGTCACACCTCTCCCCTAAGTATATAACAATGTTTTCGATCCCCATGAGTAGATTAAACAAAGCCCGGTAAGTAAACAAACTTACTAAATGTTTCTAACAAGGTTTTGGTGCCCGCACGTTGCGGCGCGCGTGGTTTCGACAGATACTTTTTTTATAATATATTGAAACCAACACCTTTTTTACTCGCGCATTGCGTCGTTGAAGGAGAATCTCGAGTTAGCATAAATGTTATTCTAGATTATGAATATGATACTTTATGTTCTCCTTCCTCATATAAACAATCATCATTCACGCAAAAAGTATGGGTTACCCAACAACCTGCAAGGTTCAACATGAATGATAAATTAACAAATTTTAGAAGTATGAATTGTCTACCATTTATAACATATATGGCAAGTTCGAGAAGTATACATGAATATTAGATTGATAGTAACATAATTAAGACACATTCGTTTATAACATAGCATGTCAAATTATAGGAATATGTAAAATACATTTGAACAAAAACACATCTAATATTTTAACTTTATTGCATTTAGCAACCAAGAACCTTGGCTAAATTATCCGCGAGATTGATTTGATTGTGTGGTTTGTATATATAAGGTGGAAGATTTGTTCATCTATCTCCGTATCAAACAGGTATACTTACATAAACAAACTTTAAAATACACATCTATTGAAAAATCAAACTTAAAAATCCCAAGAAAATATGCAAAACTAAGTCTCATCCACTACTAATCGTCTAGGGGTGTTCATTTTCGGATATCCGGATTTTCGGATATCCGAATTTCGGATATCCGAAATTTTTGGATAGTGGATTTCAGTATCCGAATCCGAATCCGAAATTTCAAAAAAATATATTTTTTATATAATTTTAAAAATATATATAATTACTAAATAACCATATTTTAAACTTTAATTACCAAAAATAGCTCAAATATGTTTCAAAATGAAAAAAATACATGTATATAAAAATATATATGTTAAGAAAACTATATAAATAAGCATATAAAAAATAAAAAAATAAAAAAATAAAAAATAAAAATTATTTTTCAGAAATCGGATATCCGAATATCCGAAACTTCCAAAAAACACTATCCGAATCCGAATCCGAAAATTCGGATATCCGAATTTCGGGTATCCGAAATTTTGGATATCCGAATTTTCGGATAATTTCGGATCGGATTTTCGGATAATCGATTCGGATGTTCGGATTCGGATTATTTTGAACACCCCTATAATCGTCACACAAATCAACCATGTGTCATACAACCCTAGAAGGTAGTGGTGGACATAAGATTATTTTAAGATGTTAACTTTAACTATATTAGACTTTGAGGTAGACTTTGTTAGTTAGTTTTTCAAATATTAAGTTTAATAAATTAGACTTTGAGATAGAACTTTTTTGTAATTTCTTTTTCAAATATTAAGTTTAAAAAATTAGAATTTAAGATATAACGTTTTTGTAAAAAAAAATCTTTATGAGAAAACTACATTTACTATGAAAAAGTTCTTAGTTTAGATAAATAATATCTTAAGAGTAAAAAAACAGTAGTGCTTAGGAATAATGACATTTAATTGATAAATGTTAGTAGTTTTAATTTAATGGCCTCGTTAGGTTGTTTTGATTTAATTTCTTAAAGTCCATTACCCAATCAAAACCTAGGCTAGTGTGTGTGTGTGTGTGCATATATATATATATATATATATATATATATATATATATATATATATATATATATATATATATATATATATATATATATATATATATCGTTTGTCGGTCCATGCAAGATAGTAATTATTCTCTTGTTCTTCTGTTGCAATTGTTGGGAAGATGGTCTCATTAGTTGAGATTTGATGAGACAAAGTTAAGTTTGTTAGATATGTTCTAGATATAACTTAAACATAATTATGAGGCTTGATCAGACTGAACACTATAGTGTTTCAGACTGAGCATAAGCTGAATATAAGCTGAGCATATGTTCGATCAGCTTATACTATATCTTAGTAAAATTATCACTATGTGTGATAAGCTGTGTATGTCACCTAAGATATATTGAGCTTTCAGCTTGATGTGTTTCAAGCTGAGTGACTCAGCGTATATACTGAGTCAGCTCAACAGAGTTGCTAAATAAGTTTTAGACAACTCTTAGGACTTCTAAGGATGAGTTAACTATTATACATGTTAGTTCATGTTTGTTTTCGAGTTTGTTCTCGAAGAACTCAGCTTAATGAGTTTCAAGCTGAGTAACTCAGTCTGAGCAAGAAGTCAGTTTAAAGAAAATTTAAATATGTTTTAAATTTATCTTTTTAACTCTCTATATCTACGGGAAGGATAAGAAGACTCCAGAATCAAGATTGAAGATTGAAGACTCAAGATAAGAAGATTCAAGATTCAAGATTCCGAGTTATCCGGTAGTTAGTTAGCAAATTAGGATTAGTCCAGTTTGTTAGGAACCGTAGGAACAGGATTATAAATACTTATCATCCTGATAAGTTTTGAGGTACGACTCAGAAACGACTACAGAGCCAAATACCTCACCTCAACCGTATGTGTTACGATTCTTGAATCACTGTTTTTCAGTTCAACGTGCTCAAGATATTCACATATTGCCAAGCTATTTGTGTGTTCGAATACTCACATTAGTTGTGAGATTGGTAAGTTTTCAATTTGTGATTAAATCCTGTTTAGAGAGTCGTTCAGTATCTATAATCATAAGTTGATTATAGATAGCTAAGTTTGAAAGATTGAGAGATTTATATTAGGTTTTTACATAGCAAGAGTTGCTTACTTGATAGAGTCTGTAATCATCTTCTTATTAATGAAAAGCAAAGCATTCAATTGTGGTTTGATTTACTATGTTTAACACTTTGTTTTGATTTGTTCAATTTCTGCAGAAAGTGTATTCAACCCCCCTTCTACACATCTGTTGCTTGTTGTTATTCTAACCAAGGGACCAACAACTGGTATCAGAGTAGGTTGAACAAGTTCATACGTTGAAAAGTTCAAGATTCTGATAAAGTTCAAGATGTCTACAAGCAACAATTCTTCAAATTTTCCTCAGATGTCTGCCAAGGGTTGTCCCATCTTTGATGGATCTGATTATCCTATGTGGAAATTCAGAGCCATGCTATTCCTCAAGTCTATTGACAATCGTATGTATGATGTTATCACAAAAGGACCGATAATCCCCAAGATTCCTGCAACTGTCAGTGATTCGTCTCCTGGCAGATCTGAAATGGATATGAGAAAGCCTGTTGCATCCTTGACTGAAGAAGATTGGAAATTACATTCTTTGGTTGACAAGGTAAAGAGTGTTCTCGCAAATGCCCTGACCAACGAGATCTTGCATACTGTGACTGGGTGTCAAACTGCGAAAGAGATCTGGGATACATTAAGTATTACATATGAGGGCACTGATCTGGTCAAGCAGCAAAAGAAGAGTCATCTGAACAGATACTATGAAAACTTCTTTTTGAAGAATAATGAAACCTTGCCTGATTTGTTCACAAGGTTTCACTGCTTGATAAATGACCTGCTAAGTGTAGGTGTGAAGAAAGATGAGGCTGAACTTGTGCTGAAGTTTCTGGATGTGTTACCAGAAAGGTTCAATGAAGTAACCACAGCACTTAGGGCTGGAGGAACACTACATTTATACAACCTACAGTCCATTTATGGGTTCTTGCTCAACATTGAACAGATCACAGAGCACAAGAGAACTTCTCAACAACAACTTAAGGAGTCCTTGGATAAAGCAGAGATTGCATTAGTTGCACTGAAGAAGAAGAAAAGTTTCAAGGCACTAGTTGTTGAATCTGAGACTGAGTCAGAACCTCAAGCTGACCACTCATACTCAAACTCAGGTGATACTGATGATGTTCAGACTATCACTAAGCAGATGGCCATGTTAGCCAGACGTTTGAGAAGAGCTCAACGGGGAAGAGGAAGATCTGACAAGGGCAAAGGGAAGAGTTCCTTTGATCCCAAGAAGGCTGTGTGCTTCAACTGTCAGAAGATGGGACACATTGTTACTGAGTGTAGATTAAAGAAGAAAGAATCAGCATCAGTTGCTGATAAGAATGTTTACAGAGATGATAAATACAAGAAGAAATATACTCAGCTCAAGAAAGGAAATCCAGAAGACAAACCCAGTGCAAAAGGATTATATGCTGAAACCTGGGATAGTGAATCATCTACCTCAGATGATGATGTATGTCTAATGGCTCAAGAAGATGAAGAGTTTGAAATTGATGAAGTTGATTATGGTTTATCCGAGTCAACTTTTGAAGCTGACATGAAGGAAGCTGAGGAAAACAGCAAGCTTAGTGATTGGGATCCTGCTTCCATGTACAAGGTTAGTAATTTCTACTCTTACACCGATGAAGAAAAAGGTCTTGCCTTCGATTATTTGTTAAATGATTTCAAGACCATCCTTAAGTCTCAAAAGGACCTCAAAGCTGAGATAGCTAAACTAAAGAATAAGATTAAGGAAAATCAATCTGTCATTGATGTTGGTAAGAAAGCACAGTGTGATCTTGAATGTCAAAGACACATTAATAAACTTCTAAGTGAAGTACTTCAGGAAGCTAAAGTCAAAGCTGACCAACTTCAAAAGGTCACTGAGTCTTGGTGTAAGTCATCAAAGCTTGCTGAAAAGTGCAAAAACCAACAAATTCCTAAACAGGTACAAGCTGTACTTGGAGGTGACTATCAAACTGTTGCTTATGTAGCTGATGATGAGATAGCAAGTACAGACTCTGAGGAGGATAGACAACTGATTGAGTCTCAGAAGTCAGCCTCAGAGAAGAAACATGATCAAAACCTTAAATACAATATGCTCAACATCCAAACAACATGGTAAGTCTGTGCTGGACAGATTAGGCACTCAGCCTATTTAAAGAACTTCAGTCATAGAAAGGCTTAATTCAAATCCTTTCAAAAGACAACATTCTCTATCTGGATCGGAGAGAAGTTACAAGAATAGGAAGACCACTGTAAGTCATAGGTCGAATCACAACAATGGTAAGTCCAAAGTTGTGGATCTTGGTAAGTCCAAGAAGATCAATAGTGGTAAGTCCAAACCTGTTGAAACTGGTGAGTCCAGTAAGCATGACAAAGGTAAGTACAATGTCATGGAAAAGAAGTTTGTTGGTCAAGCTTCTAATCAAAAGGATAACAAACAAAGATCTGACAAAGGTAAGTCCAAGGTCAGTGAGCATCAAGTAAATCAACTTGCAAAGAAAGTTGAAAAGTTATCTACTACATATAATCCTAAGACTGAAAGCAAGTTCTAACAAGGATTATTGGACACTCTACCTCCTGTAATCATTGGAAGAAGGAGATGCTACAAGTGCAGAAGTAGAGGTCATGAGGCTAAGGACTGTGATGTTGAAATTTCAAGGCCTGAACAAGAGCAGGCTGACCAGTCTACACAGGAGTCAGCTCCTGCTCAAGCTGAACAGTCAGTTCAACAAGATGGAGATGCTAAGTGCTCCTAATCTGAACCCACCAAGAAGTGGGTTCCCAAACAAAACTAATGTGTTTAGTTTTTATATCATGTGCAGGGTTCAAGTAAATGGTACTTGGATAGTGGATGCTCAAGGCACATGACCGGGTGGAAAGGACTTCTTAGTGATTTCTAGGAAGACGAAGGTCCTAAAGTAAAATTTGGAGACAATTCCTATGGAAGAACTAAAGGCTATGGGAAGATGCATGCTGGCAAAGTTACTATTAGGAAGAAAGCAGGAACAATATATAATGCTAAGGGAAAGCTTGTATTAATAGCTAAAAGAGAAAGAGATTTGTATCTACTTGATCTTAATTCTGCTGATCCCTATACTGAAACCTGCTTGTATTCCCAATCTGTTCCTAAGCTGAGTTGGTTGTGGCATAAACGATTATCACATGTAAATTTCAAAAATATAAATATGCTATCCAATAAAGAGTTAGTCTCTGGATTACCAAAACTCACATTTGTCAAGGACAAATTGTGTTCAGCTTGTGAACAGGGGAAACAACATAAAGGGTCCTTTAAATCAAAGCAAAATTTTTCAATAACAGATCCACTGCATATGTTACATATGGATCTGTTTGGACCCATAAGTACTCCAAGCCTAAGTGGCAAGAAGTACACACTGGTGATAGTAGATGAGTTCTCACGATTCACAGGGGTAATATTCCTAAAAGCCAAAAGTGAGGCTGCCCTGGAGATAATAAGTTTTATCAAACAGGAAGAGTTGCAGAAAGGTTTGTCTGTAAAGCAACTCAGAAGTGATCATGGGACTGAGTTCAGAAACTCTACCCTTGAAAGCTTCTGTAAACAAAAAGGAATATTACAAAATTTCTCATCTGTCAGATTTCCCCAACAATGCTATGTGACGCAGGATTGAAACTTTATTTTTGGGATAAAGCTGTTAATACAGCCTTTTATACCCAAAATAGGTCAATCATTGTCAAAAGACATGGCAAAACATCATATGAGATGTATAAATCTAGAAAGCCCAATATAGGTTATTTCCAAATCTTTGGTTCAAAATGCTATGTGCTGAATCAAAGAGATCAGCTCCATAAGTTGGAACCCAAAGCTGATCCTGGAATATTCGTTGGTTATTCCTCAATCTCCAAATCATACAGAGTATATAACACTAGGAGAAAGGCTATAGAAGAATCAATTCATGTCTCATTCGATGAAGACAGTCTTGATCAAGCTGAGAAAAGGCAAGCTGACTTGGTTAGTCTGAGTGAGCTTGAAAAGCCTGAGGAAACCAATATGTCAAATCCTATGTATGTCATGGGAGATGATAGTGATGATGATGTGTGTCCATCAAAGAAATCATCACAAACTCCAAGGGATTCTCAAGCTGAGAAAGATGATGAGTTCGTCAACCCCTTTGGAGCTGAAGTCACTCAAACTGAGAATCTCAGTGATCATCAGTTTGTTGCCAATACTGCTATTGAGACTGAGGATGTGTGTTCACCTCAGAGTTCTCAACATCACTCAGACCCAGAACCAGATTCTCCAACTACAACATTCAAATTCCTCAAAGATCATCCTCAAGATCAAATAATTGGAAATGTTCAAGAGAGGGTTATGACCAGATCCAAAGCTACAGCTAACTATGCTGCTCACTTTGGTTTCCTATCTTAAATGGAACCAAAGAAGACTGAAGAAGCCTTAGAGGATGAGGATTGGATTGAAGCTATGCAAGAGGAATTAAATGAGTTTGAGAGAAATAAGGTCTGGAGCCTTGTCCCTGCCCCCAAAGATCATTCCATTATAGGCACTAAGTGGGTCTATAGAAATAAAATGGACAAGGATTGAGTGATAGTTAGGAACAAAGCCAGGCTGGTAGCACAAGGGTATAAGCAAGAGGAAGGAATCGATTATGATGATACCTTTGCCTCTGTCACTAGAATTGAAGCCATAAGGTTGTTCCGGGCCTATGCAGCATATAAAGACTTCAAAGTCTATCAAATGGATGTGAAGAGTGCTTTCCTAAATGGAAAACTTCAGTAGGAAGTCTATGTGAAACAACCTCCTGGCTTTGTTAGTTCAAAGTTTCCATATCATGTCTATAAGTTAGATAAGGCTTTGTATGATCTTAAACAAGCTCCAAAAGCTTGGTATGATACACTGTCCAACTATCTACTATCAATGGATTTCACCAGAGGTAGTATAGATAAGGCACTCTTTATTAAAAAGAGTAAAGGACAGGTGATTCTTGTACAAATCTATGTGGATGACATTATCTTTGGTTCTACAAATGAATCTCTGTGTGAATGGTTCTCCAAAATAATGTCACAAAAGTACAAGATGAGCATGATGGGTGAGATGACATACTTCCTTGGATTACAAATTCAACAAAAACCTGATGGAATATTCATCAATCAAAGCAAGTATGTTCTTGATTTGATAAAGAAATATGGTTTTGATTCTAGTTCAACCATGAAAACACCTATGTCACCAGCTGTCAAGCTGAGTAAAGACTCAGATGGTAAATCTATGTGTCAGTCTACCTATAAAAGGATGATAGGTTCATTACTCTATTTGACAGCTAGTAGACCTGATATCATGTTTGCTACATGTGTTTGTGCAAGATATCAGTCAGATCCTAAAGAATCACATCTTCAAGCTGTGAAAAGGATCTTTAGGTACCTTAAAGGTACTCCAACTCTAGGTCTTTGGTATCCAAAGGACTCTGGATTTGAGTTGGTTGGTTTTTCAGATGCTGACAATGCTGGGTGCAAGTTAAATAGAAAATCAACAACTGGAGGATGTCAAATGCTTGGAGGGAAGTTAGTAAGCTGGACTAGTAAGAAACAGAACTCAGTGGCTACTTCAAATGCTGAAGCTGAATATGTTGCAGCAGGAAGCTGTTGTGCTCAAATCCTATGGATGCAACATCAACTTCAAGACTTTGGTATGAGTTTCAATAAAACTCCTATCTTCTGTGATAACCAAAGTGCTATAGCCATCACTTACAATCCAGTCTTCCACTCAAGAACCAAGCACATTAAAATTCGACATCACTTCATCAGGGACATCATGGAAAAAGGTAAAGTTGACATTAAATTTATCTCCACTGATGACCAATTAGCAGATATCTTTACTAAACCACTTGATGAGAAACGGTTTATGTATCTGCTAAGTGAATTGGGTATGCTCAACCCCTAGCTAAGTGTCTAGAATTTGAGTTTTTTAGTTTGACAAAGACTAAGTGTCTTAAGCTGAGTGCACAGTTTATAAATAAGTTTTCATAAACTGACTAACCTGTCAAGCTGAATGATAAGTTCACACGTTTGGTAAGTTCCAGACATCTTTTAACTACTTAGTGTGGTTAAGATATATTTTTTGAGTTAGTCTCGAACAAAATGACTGAGTGTCATTGAGTCTGAGCTATGTGCTTAACTCAAACTGTGTGATTGGTTCACATGTTTGGTAATTTCCAAACATACATTAACTACTCAGTGTAGTTAAAAATGTAAGTTTGAGTAAGTCTCAAACAGTACTAACTAAGTGTCATTAAGCCTGAGTTGTGCGCTCTACTCAAGCTGAGTTTCATTCTCAAGCTGAGTGCTCAATTCAAGCTGGGTGCTTGACTTAGGCTGAGTGATTAGTTTCCTCAGCTTGGTGTGTCCAAACTATGATTTAATTACTAAGTGTCATTAATTCATATATCAATGTGTATTTGAGTCAGTCTCAAATCGCATCGTATACCAATTGTGTATTGGTATAATATAACAGTGTATATAATATTTTTGTGAGTCATTAATATTATTTTACACTTGTATCCGTTGGAAGATGATATGTTTCTACCCTCTCACTGTTACATCAAGCCACAATTTTTCCGGCGTAACGGATAAAAAGTGATTCTAACGGTAACTTTTCTCTCTCCTCAGAAAGGTATATATACCGATCATAACCGGTTTAGAGAAGTTTACGCCTATAAATTTGACTTCTCACCTTCTAACATACCTTTCGCATACACCTCTATTGCTTAGTGCATTCTTCCGTTCAAAACCCTAAATTGCTAAGTGAAGTTTTCGAACCGCTCAGTGCGAACTCTACATTGCTCAGTGCTGCTTCAACAAATTACTTAGTGTGATTATAAAATGGACGGAATGACATTAGTTCTCGGTGATCGAATGGTTAGAGGTGCTCAGTTTAAGAACAATGGAGTGCCGTTGATCAAAATTAACAATCAACGGGCCTGTCTTGCTATTCCTCCGAGGAAACAAGGCAGAGGATATGAAATATGGGTGGATTACATCCGTAAATGCCCCCTGGCATTCGCCTTCTGTGGCGCACCACTCCATATTGTTCCTCAACACCTTTTCGAGTTCTGGTACACTTGTACTTACAACCAGAACAGGGGAGAGATTACATGGACTGTTCTCAATGGTGATAGAACAGTTGTCCTTTCTGTGCAGCGGCTAAGGGATGTTCTTTAACTCCCTCAATCTGATGAGTTCGAGCCGGCTGTCACGAGGCAGGTGGTTAGGTCTGTCCTACCCAGAATGGGTCACCCGCAGACAGAGGGTGTTATCAAAAAGGCCAATTTTCCAACCAGTTGGGGTTTTATGGTGTCAACAGTGATTCGTTCACTGGGAACCAAGGTTGGAGGACTTGACCAAGTCAACGAGTTCGAGATGTAGCTGATGTACAACATGTACTTTGAGAGGAATTTAGACTATGCTCATCTCATTTTCAACGAACTCAGGGTCCAAGTGATAAAGACCACAAGGGATCTTCATGTACCTTTCATAAGGTACCTGTCCTTGGCATTTGAAGCCGAGCTGGGGACAGCACTCTACAAAGCTGATCAGGATGTGTTTCTGTTTCCTACACTCAGCTCAAAGATGTTCAATAATGACATATTCCCAGAGCAAGCGGGTCTGAGTGATCTCATGCTGCTGATTGCTGAGTCAGCTTCATCAGAAAGTGACACAGAGGGATCCAATCAAGGGGGAGCTTCCCAAGCTGATCCAGAGGTTCAAGTTGAGCACTCTTCTCAGGCTGAGCCAGCCAACATTGAAGCTACCACTAGTAAGGTCTCTCCACTTTCTTTTTCTTCTCACTATTCTCCATCCACTTTTGGAGACAAGACTGCAGTAAACCCAACTCAGTCTACCCCATCTCCTCCACCTTTTATTCATCTTACATCCCACTCTGAAGCCACCCCTAGTATGTCCACTGCTACTAGGGAGAAAATCCAAACCTACATTAGAAAAATTGCCAAATGTGGTGCCACTCTTATAGGCATCACTGGAGCCGAGATCACATTAATCCCTCCACCGGCAGGAGTTGAGGGGGAGATGCCTACTCTCCAGGTGTCGACCTCGAGGCTCATTTCAACCCACAAGACTAAACCGGGTGTGGTGTCTACTCAGCCCACACTCTCCAGAGCCATGGGAGAGCCTGTTACTGTGCCTAAGCATACACACTTAGGTAACATTGAAGAACTGACCAATCCCAGGGTCAATCACCCCCTCCAAACAAATTAGCCACTCACCTACCTATACACTTCACGTTTCTAGCCCAATTACTTCTCTTCACTTATCACACCCCTTTGCACGACCTGTCAATGTTTCATCTCAACACCTAGATGAATCACAGGGTCCAAACTCTGGTGCAAATTACTTCTCTTCACTTATCACACCCCCTTGCACGATCTGGATGATTTAATGAAATTTTTTAAAAGTCAGTTTGATATCTTGCATCTCAAGAAAAAGAAGACTAAGAAGGATATGCTGATGATCCTAGATTCTCTGGATGAGGAGGTGTTGCATTTGAAATCTGCTGTCGCTGCCCTTCAACAACAAAAGACTTCAACCCCTGTTGATGATGACAAAAGGGAGAGAATGTTCAAAAGGCTGAAGCTGAGTCGGTCCAAGCTGAAGCCTTATTACTATTGGCAAAGGGAGCAGATCAGATTGAGGGGGAGAAAGAAAAAAAGAAAGAAGCTGAGCTGACTGAGAAAGCAAAAGGCAAAAGACCAGTAGTGGTCAGCTCAGATGAATCAGAAACCCCTCAGCAGAAAAGACGAAAGATGATTCTAAGTGAATCAGCCTCGGATGAAGACTCTGCGGATAAAATGACACTACAAGAAAGAGCTTCTCTGCTGGCAGTAAGGAGATTGGAACAAGAAGATGCTGACCAGCTTGGGATATCTATCAACGAGTTAAGAAGAAGATAATTGGATGCTCAAGTTGTGTTAGTTGAAGAGAAAGAAGCAAGAGAACAGGCCTGGGTTGAGCAAATCAGAAAGCAGAATGAGGAATTAGCTAAACTCAAGCTACCTATTGTGCCCAAGGAGGAAGAGGTAGAAGAACCTCCTGTTCAAGATCAACAAGAGAAGGATAACATAACTCAATGTTATACAAGAACCTACTTTTCTTCTCAGATTGATTCATTCAAGTTGAGTTTAGTTCAAGGGATTATCATTATGGAGTTCGTCTTAAAGAATGGTGAATCAAATTCTCTAGAGCTGAATCAACTTCATAAACTGGGATATGAAGAGTGGAAGCAAGTAGCCATCCTCATTAAGCAGATGGAAAAGTCCTCTGCCAGGATTCAACTTAAAATGAAATCTTAAGGCTACTTGCAAGAGCTGATGCGATGCAAAGCATACCCAGAGCTGAGATAGCTTCCCTACTGACTTCTTTTCATAAAGTTGGAAAGAAGAAGCAAACAAAGCCAGCTGTACTAGCAAATACAGACCAGTACAGTCTAAATCTTCCTGAAGGCATGGAATTCAAAGAAAATACTTATGTGGAAAAGCCTCAGAAAGGATTCATGTACTTGGACAGGAATGGTGTACAATGCTTCCAGTCTGATGCAAGTATCTATACATATGGGGTATCTCAAGTGTTTGCTCTGAGACAAATAGTTGAAAATACTGAACAAACTGCAGGGTTCAGATATCGAATTAACAGAGCAATAAGATCACAGAAGGATCAGCTTCAACACTTGCCTAATTTGCAAGAAATCCTTGAAGAAATCAACAAGGAGATTAAGGAGTTTGAAGAGCTGCATCCTGAATAGATTAGTTCTATTGTATAAATTAGATTAGTTCTAATTTTGTGAGCACTAAGTGTGCATGATCTGAGTGATCAAAAATTTTGTATTATGATATGTTCAATTAATACAAGTATGAGTTTGATATGTTCAACTGTGTTATGATATGTTCATAATTATAAGTCTGATAAGTTCAGCTTGAATGAATGATTGATTAGTTCTTATTCATTAATGTATTTAGTTGGTGTGTTCAACCTAAAGTTAGTATGTTCCACTTATAATTGATAAGTTCAATTAAAATTGATATGTTCAATTAATATTTGATTAGTTCAAATGTAAAATCTTAATAAGTTTGAGATTTAAAACATAATTCTGTTACACAAACTTAAAAACTTTTTGGTGGTTTTATCATCATCAAATAGGGGGAGTTTGTTGGGAAGATGATCTCATCAGTTGAGATTTAATGAGACAAAGTTAAGTTTGTTAGATATATTCTAGATATAACTTAAACAGAATTATGAGGCTTGATCAGACTGAACACTTATAGTGTTTCAGACTGAGCATAAGCTGAATATAAGCTGAGCATATGTTCGATCAGCTTATACTATATCTTAGTAAAATTATCACTATGTGTGATAAGCTGTGTATGTCACCTAAGATATATTGAGCTTTCAGCTTGATGTGTTTCAAGCTGAGTGACTCAGCGTATATACTGAGTCAGCTCAACAGAGTTGCTAAATAAGTTTTAGACAACTCTTAGGACTTCTAAGGATGAGTTAACTATTATACATGTTAGTTCATGTTTGTTTTCGAGTTTGTTCTCGAAGAACTCAGCTTAATGAGTTTCAAGTTGAGTACTCAGTCCGAGCAAGAAGTCAGTTTAAAGAAAATTTAAATATATTTTAAATTTATCTTTTTAACTCTCTATATCTATGGGAAGGATAAGAAGACTCCATAATCAAGATTGAAGATTGAAGACTCAAGATAAGAAGATTCAAGATTCAAGATTCCGAGTTATCCGGTAGTTAGTTAGCAAATTAGGATTAGTCCAGTTCGTTAGGAACCGTAGGAACAGGATTATAAATACTTATCATCCTGATAAGTTTTGAGGTACGACTCAGAAACGACTACAGAGCCAAATACCTCACCTCAACCGTATGTGTTACGATTCTTAAATCACTGTTTGTCAGTTCAACGTGATCAAAATATTCACAGATTGCCAAGTCATTCGTGTGTTCGAATACTCACATTAGTTGTGAGATTGGTAAGTTTTCAATCTGTGATTAAATCCTGTTTAGAGAGTCGTTCAGTATCTATAATCATAAGTTGATTATAGATAGCTAAGTTTGAAAGATTGAGAGATTTATATTAGGTGTTTACATATCAAGAGTTGCTTACTTGATAGAGTCTGTAATCATCTTCTTATTAATGAAAAGCAAAGCATTCAATTGTGGTTTAATTTACTATGTGTAACACTTTGTTTTGATTTGTTCAATTTCCGCAGAAAGTGTATTCAAACCCCCTTCTACACATCTGTTGCTTGTTGTTATTCTCACCAAGGGACCAACAATAAGTTGTCTTGATTGTCTACTCCAATTAATTATTTAATTATTTGTTTTGCACCCAATAGCCCATTTATCTACCAATGGAAGTAACATAGCCCATCATCAATAAATTGGCCCAACATACATTTATATATATATATATATATATATATATATATATATGGGAAGGTTCAAGATTAGAAATTAAATGAGAATGAGAGACTCAATCTCAACCCTTCATTTTGTAAGTGGAATTCATAGATGGAAAGCGTGGGGTAATCGGGTGTGGCAGGGTGCATGTGAAGAATTCATGGGTGGGCAATGACATTGAAAGAGAGAGAATTGGACGACTGGGATTGAGTTTCTCATTCTAGAAAATATTTAGGTTCTCATTTGAATATATATATATATATATATATATATATATATATATATATATATATATATATATATATATATATATATATATATATATAATTTTCGGTCCATGCACATTAATAAGGCCCAATGTAAATGAATTGGTTGGGGCCCAAGACACACACAATCAGCACATCCTTCTTATCGCCATTCCGATCAACCTCCAATGGCTAACGCTGCCGGATCAGGGCACCTCACCCACCGAGGTATTTAATGAGTTTTGTTCTCGGTCCACGCTCAGAAGGTTTTAAAGTAAGTGTAGGTTGGGGTTCGGTGTTCTTTACCGGTTATTAAATCAACTGAGATCCCCCTGTCGGACTCAACTCGGATCAAATTTGTGGTGGTTTAAGTTGACTCTAAGAAACAACAGTCTCTACAAGATTAGCTGCAAGGTTTTCGATGACGAGCGCTCAACGCGTCAAGTGGAGCTCTCGGTTTTGACCACTAATCCTCGAACAGGGCAGCTCGTGGAAGCCCTTAAACGTGGTCAATCGACAAGAAATGTACGTGTGTGGGTTCGCGAGAGAAGAAGAAATCATTACCCAAGGTTTTCTTCTTAAAATGCAGTGGTCGGCGGCGGTCTACAATGGAGCCACGGCGGGGATGCGGCGGAGCTACGGTGGACGGAGTAAAGGAAGGGACGCAGGCGGGTTCTTCTTTTGCAGTCGTTCATGCCTCGTAAATGTTGCCCTAATATTTTTGTTATGTATATTCATACCCATGTACACATGTACTCTCAAATCTCAATTTCTTTTCTTTAAAGCCCAAACACAAATCACTAATCCAAATAATACAATCTATTAGATTCAAGGCCTAAAAGTTATTTAATCTAAGATATATTTTCTTTTACTTAAGTCAATCCATTAAGATAATTAGTACTTCTAGTAGTTTACTCGGTTTCTACTGTTTCTTTTATCGCCTTGCTTTCTTGATCTTGCAACTCATCGGTACCAGTTTCCCCTGATTTTGCAACTAGTACTTCCAATCTCCCGAGGTATGCTAGCCTCATGCTACTGGGTCACACCCACATTGCTCCCCTCTACATACTTTATTCAATAATTCAGAAAACTTTAACATACAATACAATAACAACCTTCACTGTATAACCACAAATACACTGGTCACATGCTTTATTCATCATATCATCATACTCACAAAATGCACAGGGTCCACAATGATCTTGCTAAGATTAAGTACGTACTATGTGATATAGGCCCTATATTATTATGAACACACTATTTTTCCTCATTCTTAACTTAACCAATCGGATTTCTGTTTCATAACATTTAACACATAGCCACATAACTGTTGTACATGCATAAACATTCAACTCATGCTCAATCTGTAAAACATATACCAATCATAAACTTTCCACTAATTGTATGCTCACCAAGGTTACTGTCCCAGGGATAGCTCCTCTTCACTTCAAAACCATGGTTTAAGTTCAGACTTCACACTCTTATGTGTCCAGATCTCTAAAACCTTGGCTCTGATACCAAGGTGTAACACCACTTTTCAAAAATCACTTTGATTACATAAAACTACCAACTAGCACCAAAAGATATCAGAGTTTACACAAGAATACATTTACTATTTACACCCATGCTAATGGTTTAACAAAAAAAAAGTCGTGTTAATATGTTTCGGACAAAAAACCCAAGAGCTATCCAACCGATCAAACCGATGGGTCCTTTTCTTTGTTGGAAATAGCTCTACCTACATGCACAAAACACTCAACATAAGCTAACGCTTAGTTAGCATACAACTGAAGAAATATAAACATAAAGCATGAGCAAATCTTCGCAGGATGTCTCACATCCCAGCTATAAACCTGCAAGATTATTCAAACTGTTAACTTGTCTCGGGTTATGATCGCACCTCGTGAGTATCCAAGCCCCTGAGACCTATCTTGGGGTATAATGTAACATATTCATAACGGCCTAGTTGTATACGCGTTCGGGACGATCGAATCTCGAGTTTAATAATGGATATTAGAATTTATTTAATTAAGTTAATGTAAAATAAATTTGAAAATAATTAAGAAATGGTGATATTAAAATAATAACGAAAATAGATAAGTTTAGTATATTAGTAAACGGTTTTAAATAAGGATTCCGAAAATATCCCGTTAGTTGAAACGGACAAGCGGGTACTAAGTTGTAAGTTGAAAGGGGTTACAAAATACCCTTGTGGATAATATTGTGAACCAAAGTGGGTTCACCCTTTTCCTAACTACACAGACATACACATACACACATAACACGCACGCTTAACTCTCCCATCTTGTGTTCTTGAGCATTTGAAGAAAGAATCACAAGAAGAAATCGGTCAAGTTTAATTCTAACAGCAACTTCAAGTTTCTAATCAAGTTCATCATCCTCTTCTTCATCTTTGTAAGCTCATCTCCTCCTAGTTTTTGAGTTTTGAAGGAGATAACCTAAATTGAAGGTATGAATTGAGTTCTAGATGTGAATTGAAAGCAAATACATGTTAGAAAGCTTGTAATGATGTTGTAGGAAGTTTATAAATGTTGTAGACATGATTCTAGTTGAGTTCCATGCTTGAAATTGGTGTTTTGAGGGGTGTTGGTTCGGCTGGACAGAAGCTAGAGGAAGAACAGCAAATCAGTTAGGGTACCTCGTTGCGGCTGTAAGGGTTTTCCCTTTTGGTTGTAATGGTTTTCCCTTTTGGCCGTAAGTGTTAGGGAAATTAAGAGATTAACTATTTAAATATGTATCTGGTTTTGATGATGCAATTTTAATAATAAAATAAAAAAATAAATCCAAGTTAATATGAAAATAATAAGTTTGGCAAAATAATATATATAAATTTGCGGAGATCACAACACTGATAAAACACAAAGAATATACTGCAAAATTTATATAGCCAAACTATGAAGATGGGTGAAAATAAAAATGACAATACAATCGCAATTGAAAATATTATTTAAATGTCATTTTTAATAAAAATATATTCTCACTTATAAAAATGTTCCATACTGTGCTAAAAAGATAGTTATTCATGGAACAAAGTTTTTATAATATTTTGTCAACTGATCTGAATAAACATAATTTTATAAATTGACAAAAGTGAAAATATGTATTTTGGATTACAAGATAAATATCCTTAAGAGGTATTATTATATTATGTATTAATTAAAAAGATATAATATAGATATTGGTTAGATCTTATGACACAAAAGTACATGAAAGTACATGAGGTGTCACCACCATATTTAACCATGTATTTAAATAAGAAAAAGCTAGTCCAAATACACAGTGTTACGATATTTATTTGGAGTTTCTTGTATCTAAAATACCAGCTTAAAAGAGGAAATCGAAATATAACGAAAATATTTTTTTTAACGACTCGAGAATGTGCAACACTGGCTACGATCCATCCACGGTCGACCGTGGGATCGACCGTCCGGCTAGACATGGTGACCCCACATGTCTCCTCTTTTCCTCTATAAATATAACCCTCATTTACCCTCATTCTTACCTTTTGCAAAATCAGAAAACTTTCTCTCCTATACACATATACACACACTTGATCTTCCATTTTATATATATTCATCTTTTGAGTGTGTTGATTCTTGAAGTTGTTTACACATCTTGTGGTATTCATACAACTCTTCAAGATCAAGCAAAAGGGAAGCAAGAAAAGTACTTTAAGTGTTGATTCATAGAGTTCATCTTTTCTCTTTTGAGAGATTTGTAGTGTTACACCATTGTTGGTGTTCTTGGTGAGGTATTCTTGAGTGAAGAACACCTTGATATTTGGTGGGTGGTGTAGCCTAGACTGCGGGTTTTTCTTGTTATAAAATCTTGGGACACGACCTCGTTTTAAATTTATAAAAACAATGTTACTAAGCAGATACTACACACGACTCAGGCAAGTATAACCTGGTCAATAGCAGTATAGACTCGGTAAGACCGGATATCGTTCCACCAGGACAGGAAGCTACCAATACTTAAGTCTCATTGTTGTTTGATCAGCAGAATTAATACTAAAGCAGGTAACAGAATGAACTATATTAATCAAGAACTACAGTAACTAACACAGACTAACACCGAAGGCAAACAGCAGGATAACAGATCACTCAGGCTTTCGAATCATCGAGGCTAATCATGGCAATAACACAATACAACACATAATATGAAGACTTGAATAGATTGAGCGCATAGCATGCTGTTCTAATACTCAACAAAACCACATTATCATGCAAGAATCATCACTCGAGTTATCAAGACTCAGACTCAACAATCAAACATGATCAGGCAAGCAACGGCATATCAGAATTCAACTACAGATCCACCAGATCGCGTCCAAATCAGACTACAAAGACAAACATCTTTTCAAATGACATGTCCAATAGTCCTCAGAACCCAAAAAGGTGTCAAAGCAGTTAAAATGGTTAAAACAAGCAAAAACAGCATACTGTGGTAAAAATACCTCCTGCGGCCGTAGGAATTTCCTCCTACGGTCGTAGGAGGTTGTACTGTCCTACGGTCGTAGGAATTTCTTCTTGCGGCCGTAGGAACCAATACGACAGAACAGTTTAATCTAACATAAAGGCATTCAACAACAAATTATAATCTAGACTTTAATCTCAGATTATAAACACATGTAAATTGGTACAATGGGGTCACAAACTTCTCTAAACTCAAACCTCACAATTAAGGGATTTTCATATTTAGCCACATGTTTACTAAAGATATGAACATGTTAAACCAACCATTTCTAGTATAGCCAACACTTCTTAAAACATGAATCATGTGATATGCACATTGAACACCAAGACCAGCATATCAAAGGCATACATGTGAGTTCATTTCACCATCTAAACATACCAACAAGCATCTTTGCGAATCCTTTAATTATTAGTAGCATGTTTGACCCATAAATACACCAAATGTCAAGATTTTCATCTACAATCATAAGGCATGCATAAAACCAACATATGAATAAAATGACCAATAATGGATGAACCTAAAATGATTCAAAACATATCCCAACAATGATATCTAATGACAACCATGCAAGATGTATCATTTCTAATAACAAACTTAACATGGAATTAATAAAATCAACCATCATTCTTGAATATCCACATGTTTAAACATGAAGGAGTTATCCTATACACATTATCACACATGAACATGGTAAGATTAAACATACTAAGTTGATAAAACACAATTGTATTCAAGATCAAGCATGCATATTTGAATCAAGTCAACATAAAAGTCAAATATATTGTCATAACTAGCCAAGAATCATCTTGGCCCAAGTGAAATGAGTTTAGTTATCCATATACATCAATATTAGTACTACAACATCTGAAACACATGGGTACATGATTGAAATAAGAAATAGAAAGAATATACCCAAGCTAAGCAATGATAAAACTAAGGAATCCAAGCTCCAAGATGTTGTTCCAAGCCTTCAAATCCAATATCTCCACCTTAGAATCACCAAGAAATGTTCCTGGAGTGTTAAAGTGCTTGGGGAGAGTATTTGGGGGTGTTGGTCCGAAATGTGGTGAAAAATCGGGACTCTTGTGCAAATGGTAGATTCTGTCATTTAATCTGCTGTAACAGAACTTCCTACGGCCGTAGGAAGTATCCTCTACGGCCGTAGGATGGCTGGAACGGAGTTTCTCCACACGCAATATTCTGCTACTCATCCGACACAAGCAAGAAATCTGCCAGGAAATGATTACTGCTGATTAGGGGTCCCTACGGCCGTAGGATGGGCTGGTTAAATCTTCTAGAAGAATAATCTACTACGGCCGTAGGAACATCTTCTACTGCCGTAGGCTGTCTTTTTCACCAATATTCATTTTTCTTCTATTCTTCCCTTGTTTTGCCCCTTTATCTTACTTAAAGTTCTTTTTAACCTGCATGGTGAATGTTAAGCATATTAGATCAATAATAGGAGTAATCACCTTGTATTTGGGTTAAGTACGGGGTATTTCAGTATGTAAAACATGCATAAAAACGCATATATCAGTGGGTTTGACTATTCCCCACATTGTTTGTTTGAGAGTTTTGAGTTCTTGTTGAAGAACTTATTTTTCTTCTTGGTGAAGAAGAAGGTATGTTCTTGGTGAAGAACACTTTGAAGATCTTGGATTAGATCTTTTAATGGTTGTCATCTACCCTCAAAGGTTATTGTATTTCAGTGATCTCTTCCGGGCTAAGAGGTATTTGCACGTGGTGCTAGTGAAATCTTGACGGAGGTCAAAGCGTGGACGTAGGTTGGAGTTCAACCGAACCACGATAAAATATCGGTGTCATCTCTCTCAACCCTTAACCTTTTTCATACTTGCATTTTATATTTCTTGCAATTACTTTATTGCTTTTTACTTTCTTGCATTTTTATTTATTTACTTTTACGTCATTTACATTTCTGTCAATATTATATATATATATATATATATATATATATATATATATATATATATATATATATATATATATGGTACCTTCATCAAGATACATATATATATATAGTTATTCATATTTATATATTTATATACATATACTATATACTTACATACGCATTTATATATATATATATATATATATATATATATATATATATACTTATATCTATACTTATATATATATACACACACATATACTATTATATATATTTATATACTTTCAGCAACTTTACATTTCAAGTATTTTATTACTATCGCATTTATTTATATCACCATTTAAATTTTCACAACTTTATATTTCAAGCATTTCATTATCATCACATTTATTTATTATTAAATTTCAAAAAAGTGGACATAGAAACTATTCAACCCCCTTCTAGTATCTACAGTAAGGTTTTTCCCTTTTGGTCGTAACGGTTTTCCCTTTTGGTTGTAAGGGTGTGTTTTTCAGTAACAACAGTTTTGCTATTCTTCGTATACTGAAGTATGGGATGTTTGTTTAAGTTAATAAAAGGATTAGGGACATCATTAAGAGATTAATACTAGTTTTTTAGTTATTGTACTCATGGGTTGTGTCTAAACCTAAGTATTGTCTTATAGGTAACACAGACAACCGTGAAGAGCCCGAGCACTATATTTGTTTGTTGTAGTCGTTCAAGTGAGTGTCGGATAACATAAGAATTAATATAATTATATTACATATTATGAGTATGTACCAGTAACACAATGAAAGGTAATTAATGTTATTGCATTTTGCATGTATGAGATACCAAATGAATGATATGTATGATGCATGAAATATGTAACAATTGAATCATGCGCGCTATGAGGGGTGGAATGGGTTTGTAAATATTAATTTGTGATGGTCGGCCGTTAATCACGGTAACACCTACAGTTTTTTTGCATGTCGTGGCTCATTTTGGTTTGTAATTAATAGCCACTTTAGTATTCCGCTGCTTACGTAAACTTTAAAAAACGGGTTTGGTTTAAGTTGTGTTTACAAACGGATCCACGCAGTTTGGATTCTTGATTAACTTTAATTTTAAAAAGAAAAATTCGGTTTTCAAAACCATGGTGTTACAAGTTGGTATCAGAGCCTAGGTTTTAGTGAATTGGGTACTTGTAAGAGTATTCAGTCTCAAACCCAGGAGCGACTATTGTTTAGTGTTCCTCGGGGGGTCATGGGGTGTGTGAAAGAGTATTATTTTTTTATATGCTATTGTTTGTTTGCTTATTATGCTAGTAAAGTGTAATAAGAGTACTAAGTATGATTATATATGTTTTGTTTTACCAGAATACTTAAGAGAATAAAATTGTTGAACATGAGGATAGGGAGGCTTATATTCGATAATTAGAGACTCGTTTAAAGGAGTTTGAGGAACGGGTACCTGTGCTTCTCCAGCTACAGAGCACAAACAGTCGCCCGATCTTAAAATTTTCTTATCTTTCCAACCTCCTACCTTTGAGGGCAGTATGGATCCTAGTTTAACCGAAAGATGGATCCGTGAAATGGAATTAGCTTTTGAAAACAACAATTGTAAGGAATCCAACAAGGTAGGTTTTGCTCGGAAACAACTAATTGGCAATGCCATTACTTGGTACGACACGGTGATTTCATCTACTTCTCTAGAGGTGAGAGCTTCTTACACTTGGGCAGATTTTCTGAGGATTCTCCGCAGCAAGTATTGTTATGATCAGGTTATGGATCAGCTGGTGGAGGAGTTTATGGCTCTGAAAAAGGGTGACAAGCCGGTAGAGGAGTTGATTAATCAGTTTTCTGACAAGATGAGATTTGTTGCTCACCTGTTGCCTGATGAAAAGTCAAAGATTAAATGGTTTGCCAAAGCTTTACCTCCAGACTCTGGAGCTTCGGTCGAACTGCTCTGACTTTGGACATTGCATTCGAGTTAGCCAGACAATATGAGAGTGATCATGCACAGAAGAAGGAATCTACTGGTGGAAGTTCCAAAAGAAAATTAGAGCAATCTTCTGAGTCAAGGGATTTAGGAGGTGGATCTTGGCAACGACATGGAGCTCAAGGTTATAATCAATCAACTACTCCATGGTGTTCGCAGTGTTGTTCCAGGCATACCGGCAACTACACAAAGGAAACAGTAAGGTGTCCCCAGTGTGGACAGAAGGGACATAATGCTGAAACATGTCGCTTTAGGGGTTATGTGTGCTTTAAATGTTTCAAGCTCGGACATTGTATGTCAAAGTGTAGGTCTGGTCAGGGTCAGGGATCGGCAGGAGCAGGAGGATCGTCGTTGGGTCAAAAGAAGGAGAATGTGCCCCGTGCAACTTGCAGAGCTTATCAGATGACGGCCGACGAGACCAAGACAGTAGGTGATGTTATAATTGGCACATTCTTAATTAACTCCATGCCTTATTCTATTTGATTCTTGTGCTACTTACTCCTTCATTTCTCCAAATTTTTGTGAAAGAACTAATTGCTTAGTTCTCTTATAACAAATTCTCTTAATGTGGAAACATATTGAGATCTTAGACACGAAGGTCAAACGGTTAAGAAAGAAGAATAACCGGTTGGTCTTAGTAAAGTGCAAACACAACCTCGGGTCAAATTGGACATGAGAGACCCAGAATACATTAAGGTCTGATATCCCCACTTGTTTACAGAAGAGTAGATTCCGAGGACGGAATCTTTTTAAGGGGCGTAGATTTGTAACATCCTCATAAGGGCCTAGTTGTATACGCGTTCGGTACGATCGAATATCAAGTTTAATAATGGATATCAAAATTTATTTAATTACGTTAAAGTTAAATTAAAATGAAAATAATTAAGAAATGGTGATATTAAAATAATAACGAAAATAGATAAGTTTAGTATATTAGTAAATGGTTTTAAATAAGGATTCCGGAAATATTCCCGTTAGTTGAAACGAACAAGCGGGTACTAAGTTGTAAGTTGAAAGGGGGAATTGTGAACCAAAGTCGGTTCACCCTCTTCCTAACTACACAGGCATACGCATACACACATAACACACACGCTTCACTCTCTCATCTTGTGTTCTTGAGCATTAGCAAATACCGAAGCTTTTGCAAATGAACAAATCAAAACACAAGAGATCTAAAAATCCTAGAAAAAATATGAATCTTGATAGATCTTTTACTTAAAAATATTTAAAAAAATAATGAATAAATAGGTAAAACTCATTGTTAACATGCTATTACAGAAATAGTTGATTGCATATAATAACAAATTTAACAAAACATGTTACATTTTTACATCATTCCCTAGTTTACTCCTAATATAGATACTAATGCACCGAAACACATTAAACAAATACATAGTTTTAACATGCAATCCCAAAAGAGTACTAAGCAAAGCCCTACAACATCTAGGTTGAGTTCAAAACTTAAATTATTTTTTTAATCTATTTTGTATTTCATTTCAGAAAACAATTCATATGTTACACACTATTCGCAAATGGGCAAGTAATAAAGTAAAAAAAGAAAAAAACTCACCATCCTCCCTTGTTCAACCTGAATAATATAATATATTCTTTTAATAAAAAAACCCTTATTTTCGAACAAAAAAACATCGTTTAAGATGGACAAATCAAGATTACACAAACACCCAAATCTACAAGATCTTTTGGGCGAAACCATGACATTATGTGAAACCTAATAAAATGAGATAATGTATATTAGGGTTCAGTATATGATAACCTAGTCAACTGTATAGATAGGTCATGGTCAATTAGGGTTTTCCCATACGACTTTCATACATTATCTCTAATACTAAAAACATGCAAACTTCTCATTTGAGGTTTAACGCATTAAAAGCTGGAATGCTTCATTCTCAGTCTCGAGTTCATACTCATATCCAAGATTTTTCGCTTGATACCGAAACTCGTCTAACTCATTTGATGGAACTTGGATACCGACTAAAACATTTGCCCCCGATTCTCCCTGGAAAAGATAGAGAAACCAAGGTTTAGAATCGCAACCATTATATTATAGTGGTAAAATAGGAAATTTTTAACTGTGTTTTTAAGAACTCAAACCTGTGCACGGTAATGAAACAAGCTAATATTCCAACGCGGACTAAAACAGTGTAAGAATTTCATCAAAGTCCCTGGCCTCTCGGGGAAAACAAATCGACAAAGAAGCTCGTTTTCAACAATAGTTCGGCCTCCCATCTGAAAGTTCAGAGTAGTTTTTGGTTAACTGATAATACATGCTCCGACTTCCAAGTACTGGATTATCACTGCTCTATGTAATCTAGTTATTTATAAGAAAATGGACAAAACGATTTATTGGTCAACCTGACCCAGCCTGGCTCTGCTTTTAAAGTTGAGAAGAATGTCTTTTTAAATATAACAGTAGGATAATAATATCATTCAAAAGTGAATCGAAATTGCAGACCAGGCGGGAAAGAAACATCAAGACTTTGAAATGCGTCATAGACAAAACAACCGCAAATAAAAAGAACGTTACCAGATGGCGTAAATGATCTTTAACCAAGTCAACGTTTGTAAATTCAATAGTTTTTAGTCTATATGACTCCATTCTCTCCATCATTGCTTGTAGTTCAAACTTTGTATGAAGGCCAACACTGAAATAATCCGAAAAAATATCTCATCTAGATTAGAACAATATTTCAGATAAATTATGTCAAGAAATAGATCAAAACGAATCTCTTGAAATGAAATTATTAAAAAGCTCTTGCCTGTACAGAACTAGAGCTTCTTTTCCAGAGTCATATCTATACTTGAACTCAGTGATATTCATCGGCCCAACCTGCCCAACACAAATTATTATCACTCATACTGTTAAGGGAACTATAAAAATCATAAAACGAATATAAAAATTGCATTTTAATAAGGTTTATTTTCTTGTACTCACGAGTTCAGCAAACTGTTTAAAACTACCAGGTTCTTCGGGCAAAAAAGTTGCAAGCACAGCCTCTCGTTGTCTACCAACATTTGCAAGCTCAGTCACTAATCTCAATCTATCAAAGTTCATGTTGGCCCCACTTGTTATTGCTACAACATTTACATCCTGAAGATTATAGAATTTGCAGTAAGCTTCTGCTCCAGCAAGGGCAAGGGCACCTGCTGGTTCTAGAATACTCCTTTTCTCCTCAAACATGTCCTACAATATATAAACATTTCTATCTTGTAAGAGAAACTTAAACCAATGCAAACAAAAAGGGACCAAGTTGTATTGTAATTTACTCTAAAAACAATTAAAGAATAGGGCAAATGGCCAAGAAAAGTAACATATATATTAAAATTTGCCAATAAAGGTAACGTGTAATTTTTTTGTGCCGATAAAGGTTTATAAATTCTAATTTGTTATAAACAAAAGATTGTGAATTTCAATTTTGCATAAAAAGATATTATAAAATTCAATTTGTTATTAAAAAAAGTATCATGACAAGCTAAAAATTAAGGTTATTTGGTTAATATTCCCTTTTTTGTTGAAAATCAAAATTTATAATCCTTTCTTGGCCAAAAAAATTGGACGTTAACTTTATTGGCTAAAGAAAAAAAAAATGGACGTTATCTTTATTGGCTAATACCAATGGGCTTGTAGCCTAGTGGTATCTGGTGTTTTAAGGTGGTGCCCCCTCCCAAGAGGTTGTGGGTTCAAGTCCCGGCGTGGACAGTGGAGTAGGTTTAGAGGGTGCGTGTGTTTGCCGTTCAAAAAAAAAAAACCTTTATTGGCTAATTTCGATATTTTTGATTAATTTCGATATTTAGGTTACCTTTCTCGGCAATTTGCCCTAAAGAATATAAAGAGATTCCATAACCGTGATTTATAGACTCCTAAATGCAAGAGAATTTGTATTTCTGTCATGTAAATAAGTTTATTGGCTCCAAAGCTTCATTACCTATGCAGATACTTGCAATGAGAAGGGACTCACTTTTATGGATGCACAGATAGCATCACGGCTGACAAGAACCACTCCATCTATCAATTCCCTGCATAAGCGGAAAGTTTCCAAGCCGACTTCCTTAACAGCAACACCGTCTGCAAAGCCTCCCACTTGATCAAGCAGTACTCTTTGGCCATGATGTAATGACAAAGCCATTGCATTTGCATCAGCAGGCTCTACACCAATAATCCGTACCTGTATCATGGTTTAAAAACTAAGATTGAAGGAAATTAAGGAGTTGTTTGTTATAATTGAATGATTAAGTCATAGTCACATAGTTCGCGGATCGCTTTGGTACGGGAACGCGGTTCGCTAGGTTAGGCGTATCCGGTACGGAGGGGGGTAGGTTCATTTCGGTACGCTTCCGGTACGATTTACCTTATGTTTTGGTACGGTGTACCCACAATCAAAAATAAATTTCATGAACTAAACCTTAAAAAAGCTTTCTATAAACATTACCATCATAACCCAAACCAAAAACATAGTCTTACCCAAACAGAAACAGAAGCACGAAACAATGCAAAATTACATAATTATAGAAACATAATAGAGTGCAGAATTAAAGAAAAATTAAAACAGAAACAGACGCAAACTCCAAAACCTAAAATCAGTGGAGGAAAAAAAACCAGCAACTAATTTCAGTCACAAATCGGAAGGAAGAGTGGTGAGTCATTAAAGAGTGGTGAATCACTGGAGAGTAGAATGAGAAATTGAACCATTAGATGGGCAATTAGTGAGAAATCAGTAGATATCGAATCAGAAAATGAGTCGGGATCCCAAATGGTTCTTTTTTTCCCGCCTCTTAAATCAAGTTCCCGTAGGCAAAATCGAGCACCAAATCGAGATTTTTTGTTAATATGATCGTTCCTAAACGCGTTTTAGAAGGCGAATTGAAGACCCAATTGATCGATTTGACCATCAACGAGGAACGATTTGGCTGTCGTTCCAATTCACGATCCACCTAGCGACGGGATCGATTTCGTACCGCGATCGGGAACGAAGCGACTGGAACGTAGATCATGGCACATCTAGCGAACTATGTGACTATGGATTAAGTACTAAATGATTCTGTGGTCTGAATAATTCAAAGACTCTGAATGAATCTTCCTCTGAGTGTGACATGCAGTTTAATAAATGTTCTAAATGAAAAACATGAATGATGCAAATTACCATTTTAACCTTAATAGTGATATATTATTATTATTATCATTTTTAAAGGCTAATAGTGATATATTATATTATAAGATATGATTGTTTAACAAGGGAGCATGTGAAAGGAGTAAAATACTTGATGCTTAATGATTCAGAATGTACTTTAAGATTAGAATGATTCAACAGCGTTCTTTTGAATGATTCTGATGAGGATCGAAAACTAATAATAGCAGCAGATAAGAAATATGAACTGGTAATGCTAATATATTGATGATAACTAAGCAATTAACAAAGGATAGAACTACAATCAAGATGATTGCCCAGGGATAACCCTCTCTCAAAGGTGTAAACCAGTGAGCCTCTCTCTAGCCAAGCTAGGAGACCATTACAATGCATAAATCTAGTCTATCTACCAAAGGACTCACCTCTCTTATTCATAGTTGTTCACCTCTAACTAACTACTAGACATATTACAATAATGCCCCTTCTAGAACCCACTATCCAATCTCTATCATTACTCCCGCCTTCAAAAAAGTCTTGTCCTCAAGACTTGCTTCCAAACGAGGCCAATGATCCGGTGGTTTTCCCGGAGGTAAATCGCGAATCCGAATTTCCTTAAACAAACAATAGTCCCCATTCATCAGATTTGGACACAAACTCTTGGAGACCCCTGCATCAAGCTGGTACTCAACGAAACAAATCTCATCCAGCATGAAAGTATGAGTTTCGATTTCATTTCTGACCCAAACAGTGAAAGTTGCATCAAACGTCTTTGGCTGCCAAGTCGAAGTGAATTTTCTGTTCATAATTGGAGTAGGTGGTACCAATCTAATTGATTGGTGAGGCTTCACCTTCACCACTATATTCTTCCCTTGATAATCAGCAGCAGAGTTATCATTGGTGTTGGTTCCACTACTGGGAAATCAACCGCTTCTTTTTCCTTGTGATGATTGATGTTAACTGAAGATACAACTGAAATTTCCCCTGCCACATGAGTTTTCTGATGCAATCCACTGCCAATGTCACCACTTGTACCACTAGGAACGTCTTGCAGACCGTGATCCTTCATCCATGCCATCATGAATCTGCGAAATTCAGACTCCTCCACTCGATCAGCTTCCAAAATCTTCAGGGCTGATTTGATTGCAGAAACATCAGATTGGAGCCGTTGAATCTGCTCCTCGTGGAGATCTAAACGAGAATGAATAGATCGAATTTCCATGGAAATCAACTGGACACTCAATCGATAGTAAACAGAAACACAGGCCTACGAATTGCAAAGGCAGCAGAAGGCAATTGAAGCAATCAATAGAGATATGCTATGGACAGTAAGTGGCGCTGGAAGTTGAATTTCAGCACCACAAAAACAATTATCGAGAGCACCACAGATCAAAAAAACGAAATCAAATAGCAATTGGCAGGTTCAAATCGTGAGAAACAGAGCGCTAGTATCTCAAATCGACAGCACCACAAAAAACAAACAGACCGATTGCTGCAATTGATGATACTTACCAAACGTGACTGCAATCAGATGTAGACGAGCATATCGAAATTTACCAGGCAACAGATCGTGAAATTAAATTGAATCCGACGTGATTGTACTTGGACCCAAAAATCGGAAGCGGATGTAGAAGAACAGATCGATCACAGAAATTGAGTTCAAAAATTGACGTTGAACAGAGCAAATCGAGTGCAGCAAAAACGGCAAATAGCTAGAACAGAAATTGAAGCGGAAATTGGAAAACGATTATGGTAAACGTGGAGCAGCAGCGATACGTACCTGTCGACTTATGCAAATCGGTAGGTTCCAAATCGGCAGGTCAAGTTTCCAAATCTAAGGTTTCCAAATCGACACTTACCAAATCCAAATAGAGAGTTTCCAAATCTGCCATTTCCAAATCCGCACCCTCCTAATTGATAGTTTCCAATCCCGACAGTTTCCTAATCGATCGAAGTTTCCAAGTCAAACAACTTACCAAATCGAATTCCCTCAGTGATTAAAAACAGCAGAAAAATAGAAATCGTGAGGCTGAATATCTATCTGACAGTGAACAGAATGTGAATGTCTGAAATTGAAATCGTAGTGGTAGAGCGATGACAGGTCGGACCACTGATGAGGATCGAAAACTGATAATAGCAGCAGATAAGAAATATGAACTGGTAATGATGATAACTAAGCAATTAACAAAGGATAGAACTACAATCAAGATGATTGCCCAGGGATAACCCTCTCTCAAAGGTGTAAACCAGTGAGCCTCTCTCTAGCCAAGCTAGGAGACCATTACAATGCATAAATCTAGTCTATCTACCAAAAGACTCACCTCTCTTATTTATAGTTGTTCACCTCTAACTAACTACTAGACATATTACAATAATGCCACTTCTAGAACCCACTACCCAATCTCTATCAGATTCAGCATAGTTTTCATTCAAAGGCAGTAATCAAACACGCTAAATGTTGAACGATTCAGCATTCAGCGTTGAATGGTTCCATTAAGCAGCAAACAGCCCCTAAGTTTATACAATGCATTCTATGATCCTCACAGAGATAATTATAACAACTATGTCAAAATAGGGTTGAACAGGAAAACTCACTTACCTCTGGTGATACCCTCTTTACATAGGCAGCAATACCAGCTATCAAGCCACCACCCCCAACAGGAACAAATATGGCATGTATTGGACCTTGCATTTGGCGTATGATCTCCATTCCAACAGTCCCCTGGCCTGTTATAATATCTGGATGATCAAAAGGTGGAATAAAGGTTCTCTTCTCACTTAGACATCTTCTTTTGGCATATGCTTGTGCTTCATCATAGGAATCACCTTCAAGGACAACTGTTGCACCTAATCTCTTAACCGACTCCCACTAAATGCATCATTTAACAACGCAATAAGCATCAGGTTAGGGAAGAACAAGAGAGAATTTAAAGCTGTATAAGCAACATGTAAGCAAACCTTGATACGGGGTGTGGTAACCGGCATGACAATCACAGCATCACAGCCCAGTGTCTTGGCTGCTAATGCAACCCCTTGAGCATGATTGCCTGCAGATGAGCATATGACACCTTGTGCAAGTTGTTCCTTTGGGAGTTTTGCCATCATATTATACGCTCCACGAAGCTTAAATGAGAAAACCTAATAAATAAATTACCATCCAGTATGTTAAGCAAGATACTTTTGATATAATCCACATATAATTTATCATCGACCTCCCAATACACCCAAGCAGATTAATTAGAGAAAAAGTTTAACAAATACACATGATAAATATTTCAAAACTTAATACTATAAGTTGAACCTTTCAAGATAAGTTTTACAACTCAATTAACAAGTATCAGTTTTTGACAAGAAAAACATTCCGTCTTAGACAGAGTTTACTTCTTGTATTCAGAAACAGAACCAGCAACTTTCAAATACATATTTAACCTTGAAGTTTGTAAACGGTTATCATGACTGATTTGGATCAAAATACGTGCAAAAAAGCGTTTAAATGCGTTCTTACAGGTTGAAGATCTTCTCGTTTAAGCCACACATTCACACCTAATCGCTCGGAAAGCTTCGGTGCGAGCGATAATGGCGATTCAATTGCTACATCGTAAACTCGATTCGACGATAATATATTTGTCAAATACTCCATGTCACTCAATCTACCATTACCTTCCTCCACCTTACGGTCTGGTACAGCTCCCAACATGCCTGATTCATACTGCAACGAAGATGTAGACACTCTAAGCACCGTCTGTGGTGCTTCTTGGGGTTGCAACACTGTGGCGTAGACGGTTTGCCGCCTCCGCCGTGTGTTGACATTATTTCGTATGCCCCTTTTGCTAGAGATTCTGATATGAGGAGTGAAACACAGGGCCTCCATTCTATAAGTAACCCGCAGCAAAATGCGTGGACGATGATGGTGGAGAGGATGTCGGAGAGAGAACGGTGAAGATGTCGGAGGCGTGTGACGATGAAGAAGACCGGTACACCTGAGTTTCTATACAAAATTTAAACTTTTCAAACTCATTAACAAAACATATTTTATATAAAATCTTTTACATAAAGCGGAAGCATCCTAAATAGATAACAATTTAAACTTCTTTAAATGTCATGGTAAATTTAAATACATTATTCAATCACGTGCTCATTAAACACTTATCTTTAAAATCCAAACTTTTTCTGTTACACAAGTCAATCTCAGGACCATTAATCTAATAAGTAGGAAATCCAAAAATTACCGAAGATAAACAAGCACAAAGCTCTACCCACCTCACTAGTTTACCTGCGGATACAAAATCATTTATACATCATGTTAGCTCTAAGATTATAGCTAGTGAGTTCTCCACCAAAAACATTAATCTTATAATAATCAAGTCATCATCTTTTAAAACCAAGTTTGGCAATATACATAACATACTAGAATACACATAAAAGCACATACGGATGTGGGTTTGACCATTGAGCCACAGTATATCCACCTGGTAGCTAGCCACGGTCAACACACATGGGGGATAACCACATCTCCCCGTCAAGATGGGGGAGCACGAAGCATTCCACCGTACAACGGTTATCAGGAGTGAATGACATGTTCCCCAGGTCCACTCGTGTATTACACTGGTTCGGTTCGCTTGTCAGCTTCTTGAACAACACGGTCATCCTGGAAACTATCATCCTCCTCTACTCTTTGCACCAATTCCACAACCATCCGTGTATCTAGGTTCCCAATTGCCGAAGCCATATGAACCAATACACGTCACCGAATGGTGATGAACTAACATGGTGCAAAATACTTAATCTCAATCACGGGTCCGAACCAAAACTTATACCACAAGGGTCACATAAATCTCATGCCATAAGGCCAAGTATCTAAAGCATTTAAGCTCAACAACAAGCAATTAGGTGCAACACAACCCATAGCTCTTAAGCACAAAAGCTCAGTAAACAATATCCATAATTGGCATCACAATGTGTGAACATAATTCCTTAACTCAAAACCATACGAGTTATTACAAGATCATAGCTCACTCCTATATGAAGTGTCATATCATAAGCAATTTATCAAGTACCAATATGTCAATAACTTAGATCTCTTCCTAAGTGGAGTATTGGTCTCAATTTGATTTCCATAATGGTGTTCATCAACATAGAAAGATTTATACCATCCTTTAATTCATTAAGTTACATAAAAACAATTTGTTGAACACATAAAAACACATTTATGATAACTTATAATCTTTTACAAGAGTTAGGTATCCGCAGAGTGTACTCACCTGATAAAGTGATAGGATCACTTCCTAGCAAAACCGATGCTATATCACTTGATCAATAGTCCTATAATCATAAAACATAAGGCCAACTTGAATAAGTTAGCCAAACATCAAGACTTCTTAAGAGTATAGGCTCAAATTTATGCTTGGACACTCTTTCAGGTCTTAAAAGACTCCATTTTAACTTCCTGTAATCAATAGAATCAATCCGCAATCAATTACAAGGTCAAAGGGGGTCAAAATAAGGTTTTTTGGAAGTTTCAGAGCTCCTCGAGCTGCGAAGCATTGGACCTCGCGCCGAGACCACGAAGCATATAGGCTTGTGCCGCAAGCTACCGTAACATTTGCTGCTTTCAAACGTAGATTCGACCAAACCAAAACCTTTCCAACCAAAATTCATTTACAGCATGAAAGAAGGTTTAAGGCACCGCAAAACAACCCCAGCATGACCCTCTAACATAGCTTTGATAATTCAGACCCAATTTCACCCAAAAAAACCCATTTGCTAGCATTTTCAACACAAATAAACCATAGATCACCAAATACATCATATGATGTTAAAATCAAACACAACTCAAAGTTAAAACTTACTTGTGACCAATACCTAACTTGTGTAGCTTTCTTTCTTTGCTCAAAATCAATCTCCAAGGATAGAACAGCTATTAAAATCACTAAATGAGTACTCAAACACCACAATGATCAAGATTTCTTCTTGATTTCTTCCTTTCCCTAGCCGCCCTTGTTCTTGGCCTATCTATCTATCTCTTTGTCGATCCTTCTCCAGCCAAATGAAGACTCCAAATGAGTCAAAGGAGCTAGTATGGGATATTTATATCCCATTTTTCACTTCTAGCCCTCAAGTTCTTTTTTTATATTTTGACCACAAAACTTATTTTTCTTCATACTTTGACCACTAAGTTAATTTAGAACACCCAATACTCATTATACATATATTAAGTTTCAATCTTAATACTCCAATAAGTATTAAATACCTCTTTATTCTAATTTAATATTTTATCCACTTTAGGATATTAACTGCCGCTGGTGCTTTTATGGTTATATTATTGAATTCAAAATTGGTAACTATGGGTGAGATCGTTAACATGTTCTAGGGATGTTTAGTAGCTTATTTTATCTATATATGGGGTATGTTTGGCGGCTGTAGCCGGAAGCTGTTAGCTGATAGCTAGAAGCTGAAAGCTGGTAGCTGGAGCTGGAAGCTGTTTATTTTATTTATATATGTGTTCGGCAAATTAGCTGGTAGCTAGAGCTTAACAGCCTGTTCTCGAGTTAATTTAAGGAGGGGAAGGAAAGAAAAGAGAGGGGAAACTATGTTCTTGAGTTTTTTTAGGAGGGGAATGAAAGGGTTAGGAGGGGTTGGGAGGGGCAATTTTAGCATTTTTGTGTGTAAAAACTCCCCCCCCCCCCCCCCCACTTTTGGGATGATTGGGAGGGGAAGTTTTTTTACCCTTCCCTTTCCTTTCCATCCTTCCCCTTCCTTCCCTTCCCTTCGTTTAAAAACTCGAGAACAGGCCGTAATAGTGTAAAATGACAAAAAAAGGACAAATTATAAAAATAGGAGGAATTATAAAATAATTAATGAGGGTATTTAGGTAATTTGGTATATAAAAAGCTTCCAGCTAGTTTTAAAAGCTACTTCAAGAAGCTTTTTGTTTTAAAGCTTTTTTGTTTAAAAAAAGCTTTCAGTTTTTTCATCCGAACATGACTTTTAGCTTTTTCTTTCGAAACAAAAGGTTACCAGCTCCAATAAGCTTCATACCAAACATACCCATGGCCAGTGAGTGAGGCACCCATATTTGACTTTTAATATGAACCATCAGATTATATTGACGTTCAGTCTCAGCCCTTTAAAGTCATTATTTTTTACAGCAGTTGGATCAAAACTTAGTAATAAATCTACACCATTCATTTTCCTAGAAACCTAGGTAGTCAATATCGGCGATATCGCGGTGATATATCGCCGTGATATCAGATATCGGAGGTTAGCAAAATATCGGTTTCAAATATCGGTCAAGATAATCGGAGGCGATATTCTCGGCGATATTGGCCAGTATTTTAAGATCGAGATATCGTTTTTTATCCGATTTTTGCATTTGGAGTTTTTTTTGTGTCTACTAAAGTGTGAAACCCATTTCTAAGCCAAACCCAACTTTCTAATACGAACAGCCCTAAACCTAAAGTCCAGTCCTAAAACAAATAGCCGCTATCGTTTCTTCCCTGCTCTCGATTCTTCCTCCATTCTAACAACTTGAAGGACTACCGACTACGTACACAGCCAAGCTACGAATTTCACTCCAGCGACTGCCTACTGCCTAGTGCCTCTGTTCTTATACTTTTATTTATTTATATATTAATTATTTAACTCATTACATTTTTAGTAAAATATAGATATTTGGTGGCGTTATTATGGGATTGATACTCCTGTGCTCCAAAATTTTGCTATCACGGTCCTTAGTCAAACTTGTAGTGCTTCACCTTGTGAACGTAATTGGAATGCACTTGACAATGTAAGTCCTTAATTCTTCAACTCATTAAGGGGGTGTTTGTTTAAGCTTATTTTTTTTGGGCTTAAGCTTATGAGTTTATTAGCTTATGAACTTATGAACTTATAAGCCTTTGAGAGAGAAAAGTGTTTGGATTAGCTTAAAATGTGGTTAACTTGACTTATTAATGAAAGTGACCAAAAAAGACATCATTACATTATTTGTGTGTTAAATAGGGTGTCAAAGAGGGGTAGAATGGTAAATGTGTTAAAATAAGCTCTCACCCTAGAAAATAAGCTAAGACAAGATGACTTATAAAAAGGGGTTTATTTTCATAAAAATAAGCTAATAAGCTTAAGCTAATAAGCCTATCCAAACACTTAAAACTTGATAAGCCCACAAAATAAACTAAAAAGCTAATAAGCCCAAAAAACAAGCTAAAACAAACACCCCCTAAGTAAAGTTACATATTGTATAATTGAAACTTCAACTTATTAAATAAATCTTTAATTTATTTTTTTAGTTACACTCAAAGAAAAGGAATTGTCTTTTGCAACAAAAGCTCAATGACCTTGTATTCATCCAATACAACACTCGGCTACAAAGACGATTTGTGTCTATGAGAAGCAACAAGTCTTCGGATCCTATCTTGTTGAGAGACGTAGAGGAAAACGATGAGTGGACGATACCAACCAAGGACGAGCTTCAAGACTTTGTGAATGCAAGTGATGGTATTCTTTGGTCGGATGTGAGAGAAGCAATAGGGAGGGAACGTATACATCGGACCAAGTACAAGGAGTAAAAGGGAGCGCTATAGAGATGATGATGATGAGATTAGTGTTGAAATGGAAGATCTTGGTGGGGGTGATGACTTGGAGGAAGAAGTGAATGCTTTAGACGATGTTGATTCGGATGCCGAACCCATGGATTGCAATTAAATTTTGTTTTGACACTTGAACAATTCCCATATTACTATCTAGTAACTTTTGTGCTATACTTTTTATTTTATTTTGATATTTTCTATGATTATATATTATATTCTCCAAAAATATAAAAAACCGATATAACCGCGATTTCAAATATCGGTCCTCGATCGTTATTTTATTTCTGACCTAGATAACCGCACAACTAGAAACTGAAAAAAAACTATCTATAACTGATCAAAGTTGATGCCAAAAAAAAAGGGTCGAAGGCAGTAACCTCTTTTGAGTGGGATTAGTGGGTTAACTGCAGCTGTAGACTCTATAAATAGAAGCCTAATTCACCTTCATTCACCTGTTTAACCACAGAGATACAAAAAGAAAAAAATCAATCTTTGGCTGTTGGTGATGTGCCACAGGTATGGATTCAATACTTATGGTTTTTATGTAAGTAAACTGTTTTCTATAACATTTATGCTTTTTCATGGATTGTAAAACGTTTCATGTATGTTATTTACACAACATACATCATAACATCAAGGAAGTCTTTTTAACCATCAGATTTCTCAACATTTATGCTTTTTCTGTAAATAACATACATGAAATGTTTTAGAGTTACATTTTCAGGAGTATTCGTGTATACTTGGCTAACACAGTAACACTTCATGGCAAAAGTGTGGAAGTACAGTCTACAGCCCCTAATATCTAGGAACTAGCGTAGGCACAAACATAAATCAAGGAAGTCTTGAAATTGGCTAACACTTGATGTTAATCCTTTATAGTTTTTTTATTTTATTTTATTTTTGCTTTTACTTTGAACATCCTAATTTCAAACAAAAAGCGTAAGCAAAAGAAACAGAAAGCATGCCTTTCAAAAAAACAAAGAGAAAAATAGAAAGCATGTCTTCCAAAAAAAACAAAGAGAAAAATAGAAAACATGCCTTTCAAAAAAGAGAGAGAAATAGAAAGCAACAACAAAGTTTCTCATACATACACAGTTCATTTTAATACACAAATATAGGCTTCATATAATAACAAGGTTGACTATACATATTAGGCTTCAAATAAAGGACCTTCAGTTTGAGATTTGTATTCATGCCAATATGCTGCTTTTTATTTCAACATCATTAAAATATTAGAACAATTTACTAAAATACAAATTACAGCATGTATGCAATACCGAGACACGAATTACAGTGTGTATGCAATATGATGTATACACTAAAAGTTCATCCAAACCTTTTCCATTTGCGACATTAAACTGTTTTCTATAACATTTATACTTTTTTGTGGTGTAATTTTCAGCCACTATTAAATATCAGTTTGTAATTTCCATATGCATATAAACACTGTATTTGCAATCTTCCAAATGCAGAGAACAGAAAACCAGACACAATGAAGCTGAGCCACAGCTACCACTTGACCCATTATCTATTTAAATATTGTATTATTGTGTTAAATAAAGTGAACAGCAAAGCATTGTGACCCATAATCACACATATTGATTTTTTTTTATTGCAAGGAAAATGTGGAAATACTGTTTTTATTCTTATTTTCTATACCCTGCATAAACAACATTCAGATTTAATTTTGCATATATTATATTCGCAGTTTAATGTCAAGTTATTATCAGAAATGTTTTAATCAGTCGAGTCAGGGAGGAGGAAAAAGACTAACCTTAATCTCTGCCGATTGATTGATGTTCAACGAAACACTCTAATCAAACTTAATCGCCTTGAATTGCTATTCGATTTGATGCTTCACGGTTAGCTCTCTCGCCTGCTGCCGTCAATCGACACTTGTAATTTCTCTCTCACACGGACTCGATTTTCAGTGATTTTCACGATTGAGATTTGAGAAACAGGGCTAAGCATAGGAGTTATTATTGATTTTCACTCATCGCCGATACTTGCGGTGTTATTTTGACATACTAGGGTTTCGGGTTTCAAATTATAACAAATACATTTTTGTCTTTTTATGCATATTTTATAATATAAACAAGGAACCATGTATATTTTATAACAGAGTTAATTACACGCATGTCTATGTGGTTTGTCCAATATTACTGTTTTAGTCTTTTAATTAGAAAAATTACGCCAATGATCCCTACTGTGCGAGTTTTGTTACGCCGTTGGTCCTTATTGTAACTGTCCGTTATCTTCTGCTGTTACTTTGTCTTTTTGTGAGAGTAATTTGGTCATTTTACCCTTAGTCCTTATCATTTCTATTTTTCATTTTTATTGTTAACTTTTATTGTAACACCGCGATTTTGCAAACCAGATTTTTCTTTTTAATAATAGAGTTTTCAAGAATCCAAACTGCGTAGATCCTTTTGTAAACTGAACTTAAACCAAACATGTTTTTCAAAACATCATATTAGCAGCGGAAATATAAAAGTGCCTATTAATTACAATAAAAAATCAGTCACGGTATACAAAAGATCAGTTGGTGTTATTTAAATTGTTCACCGACCACACAAAGAAGTTTATATAAACATAAGCAGTAAATATAAGTAGCAAAGATAAGTGTTCCTCCAAAAGCATAAGTAAAACCATCAAATACCCAAGCTCACGCGTCTAAGTGTCACCTGCAGTCATGGGGAGAGTATCTGTTAGCTATTTAAAGCTAGTGAGCATAAGATAGCATAATCAGTAATACAAACATATCACATATCAACAATAGTATCAAACAGTGATATCCTAGCATCTCGCGATGAGCTGGCACAGCCAGAAGGAAGTATAATCTTGCAGGGTAGCGAACCCGGCTTAACACTCATAACTGGGAAAACCAGACACATCAACCGCGCGGGTGGGTGAGCGGGTAGCGGTCCACCGTTGCGTTATGAAGTCATCGACTCCATGGGATACAGCGGGTAACTGATCCCCAAATCGCACGAGGAACGTTGGGTTTGCAACCCCAAACAGTTGACGGTATCATCGACCCGCAGGTCTCAAAACGGCCCAGCCCGAAACTGGCCCCGATCAAGGACTATATCCAGTCCCCATATCTCGGATCCGATCACAAACACAAAGCCGACCCATTACGGGCCTCATAGCGCGCATATCATAACCATATAATATCCATGGTTCAATTCATACATGCTTCTTGCATATTCATAATCATATCATAAATCATGATTCAATTGTTACGTGTGTCATGCATAAACATAACATACATCAAGATTAATTACATTTCATGGAATTACTAACACATACTGATAACATGTAATATGGTTATATTAATTCTTATGTTATCCTATACTCACCTGAGAGGCTAGAGGCTACAGTAAACAAATATCGTGATCGTCTCGTTCTTCGGAATCGTACGGTTCACCTATAAGATAATACTCATGTTTAGTCACTTCACACAAGTACATTAACTAATATAACTAATATGAATCCCTTAATGATGCCATTAAACTATTTAGAATCCTAAACGAGCATCCCGTACGATAAAACGTCGAAAAACAGCACAACAGTGCACTGTTCATGAACAACCCCCTTACAGCCGCAAGTGTTTCCCCTTGCGGGGGTAAGGGCCTTCTTTTTGCTTGCGGTGGTAAGGATAAAAACATCCCTTACGGCCGCAAGGGTTTTCCCTTGCGGGTGTAAGGGACCTGGTTACAGACAGACCAGTTTGATTTTCAGCCCCTGTTTTTGTCCATTTCCACTTCAATCCAATCTCAGTTGTTTCCAATTCAATTTTCATTGATTACATAACTACCAAGGCATCAAAAAAAGTCTAGAAACATATATATATATTTATATATATATAACAAGCTCTAATAAAAGATTGAAGCTATGGGATCAAAATCTCCATTTTTGACCCATTTGTTGATTATTATGGAACAAGCTCAAAATCAACATTTAAATTCAAGATAATGATTCCTAAACACTTAGAAATCATATAAGAACATATTAGAACTCATGGAATCGATTATTGATCACTAATTTGAGTTTTTCTATTTTGACCTAAACTTCAAAACTCAAGAACAAGGAAGAAGATGAACTTACAATTGATCTTGAATGAGAAAGATGATGAACTAGAGTAGATTGGAACTCGAATTTGTTGCTGGAACTTAAACTTGATAATTTCCCTTTGTTTCTTCTTCACGATCTCAAGAACAGGAGATGAGTGTGTGTATAATGTGTGTGTTGTAAGTGTCTGTGTATAAGACAAAGAGGACACCGACTTTGGTCTCAAATATATCCACATAGGGTATTTTATTCCCCTTCTCAACTTACAACTTAATACCCGTTTACCCGTTTCAACTAACGGGGATATTTCCGGAATCCTAATTCAAAACCATTTACTAATATACTAGTTTTATTCATTTCCTTTAATATTTTAATATCACTGTTTCTAAATTATTTTCATAATAATTTAATATAAAATTATAATATCACTATAAAACTAAAGATTATAACGTACCAAGAGTATAAACTACTAGGCCCATTTGAGGATGTTACATTTATTATTTATAATTAATTAATAATAATAGTTAAATATTGTTTAACAATTAAATATCCACCACCATCCCATCACCTCTCTCCCTCTCTCTTTCTCTCGCTCACTCTCTCTCGATCTGTGGGTTTCCCCCACCATTCCGCCGGAGCCACCGTCAAACCACCACCACCATCCATCCCACGTCAAACCAGCTACCATACAACGCCCCCACCATCAAACCACCACCACCACCTTATTTCTCTCCCTCTCTCCCATCACCACCACCAATGTTAGGGATTTTAGAGTTAGCACCAAAGACAAACGGGAAAGAATCACCACCGTGAACAGTCGCCGGAACATCCCCTTTCGGCGACTGTTGGTTTTCTGGAGCAGAAATCGCGACCCCAGCCTTACGACCACAAAAGATCATAGAGGGAGAATTTGAAGGTTGAACTAGGGAGAAGTTGAGGTTGTTGCTCGGCGATGGTGATTTCATGATGAAAGGTTGATGGCGGCGGCGTGACAGTGGTGTTTTTGGCGGTGACGGTGGTAGAAAGTCGAAAACAATCAAACCTTAGTTTTTGGCGGTGCGGCGTGACAGTGGTATTCCTCTCCAACCCTGAATTTTATCAAATCTTCAAAACACTCAAACCCTAGTTTTCAACTTTTGAGTCAAAACACTCAAACCTTAGTTTAACCTTCAAATTCTCCCTCTAAAACCGCCGCCTCCACAAATCTAAAGAGACCACCGCCGGCGCCTCCATTTTTTCTTCATTTCACACCTTCCACCAGTTCACCTCTTTATCTCTCTCTCTTTGACTCTCTCTCTCTCTCTTCTTTCTAGCGGAAACGTGAAACGAAGGACAGCCTTCTACCTCCCCTTCTCTCTCTGTATTTGATGTTTTCAATCAGTTCTTATGGATCTGTGTTAAGTTTGTAAAGACAGAGACTTGTATTAGAAGCAAGAATTTAATGGATTCTGGAGACACTGTTGGCAGCTTACAATCATCTGATGATAGTGGTGGTGGTTTGATGGTGGCTCCGGCGGACAGAGAGGAGAAGGAGGTGATTCGGTGTTGGTGGAATTATTCATTAATTATAAATAATAAAAGTTAACAATAAAAATATAAAATAGAAATGATAAGGACTAAGGGTAAAATGACTAAATTACCCCTACAAAAAGACAAAGTAACAACAGGAGTTAACGGACAGTTACAATAAGGACCAACGGCGTAACAAAACTCGCAGAATAGTGATCATTGGCGTAATTTTTCTACTTAAAGGACTAAACAAGTAATATTGGACAAACCACAGGGACCATCAGCGTAATTAACTCTTTATAAAATGTTAGATAGTTGAAGTGGTGCTACTCAGATTGTAGTTTAATGGTAAACACTAAGTGCTTTGGTGTAGTGTCCTATTGACCAAAGGTAATGGGATCAAATCCCATTAATGGCAAATTGATGTAGAATTAGGAGTCGTTCAAAAAAAATAGTTGAAGTGGTAACTAATAATATATAACAAATAAGACAAATAATGAACAGTTGGATTTTTGTCTTTTTATGAATAGTTTATAATATAAATAAGAAACCATGTATATTGCATAAAATGTTAGATAGGTGAAGTGGTAACTAATTATATATATATATATATATATATATATATATATATATATATATATATATATATATATATATATATATATATATATATATATATATAACAAATAAGAGAAATATTGAACAGTTGCATCTTTATCTTTTTGTGCATAGTTTATAATATAAATAAGAAACCATGTATATTTCATTAAATGTTAGATAGTGAAGTGGTGACTAATTTTATATATATATATATATATATATATATATATATATATATATATATATATATATATATATATAACAAATAGGAGGAATAAAAAACAGTTGCATTTTTGTCTTTTTATGCATAGTTTATAATATAAATAAGAAACCATGTATATTTCATAAAATGTTAGATAGCTGAATGGTAACTAATTATATATATATATATATAAATAGGGTAAGGATACTTATAGAACCTTTATTAAACATAGAACCTAAAGAACCACTTCTGGTGGTGACACGTGGCAATATAACTGAGGGGTAAAATTGGAAAATACAAACAATCAACCACATTCACGCTCCTCCTTCTAAACTCTCCAGGCAACAAGTATTTTTGAAAAAAAAACCCTCTCAATATTTAAATGATCATAACTCGTTCGTTTTTTAGAGTTTAAGCAAGAAATTTATATCATTAAATTCAGTTTTTCGTCCTCTTTCAAACTAGACAAGCTTGATATATTTCTGAAAGTTTTTTTTTTTGAAAATGCAAAGTTTGCATTTTGAACTGTGTTTCATTTCAAACTGAGTTTTGCTTCTGAAAAAGGTCACTGAGATGCAAAAATCAAAGATGCAGGTCATGGAGATGCAAAAATCTGAATCAATGAAAAATACAACCCCAAAATACATTTTGCTTTTGAAAATGCATTTTGAACTGGGTTTCTTTCAAACTGAGTTTGCATTTTGCTTTTGAACTGGGTTTATTTCAAACTGGGTTAGCATTTTTCTTCCGAAAATACAAAATATGAAAATGCAAAATGCAAATACATTCAGGTACATCACTAAATTAGCAAATGAAAATGCTAAACCACAATCTGAATCAATGAAAAAAGACTACCCCAAAATGTAAAATACATATTTAAACCCAAAAATGCAAAAATCCATACACAATGAAAATTACATATTCAAACACAAAAATGCAAAATTACATATTCAAAACCCAAAAATGCAAAATCGAGATGACAATTTCTAGTTTTGCATTTTGATTATCTTCTTCATCTAGATTTCAATTTGAGTTCTTCATCTCGATTGTGGTTTCTGACGGTTTCTGCATTTTTGTTTTTATATGCTGGGTTTTTGCATTTTCGTTCTTGTTATGTTGGGTTTCTGCATTTTTTGTCTTTATATGATGGGTTTTTGCATTTTCGTCCTTGATTTGCTAGTTTCTGCATTTTCGTATTTGCATGTTCAAAATAAAAGTTTTAGAAATATGGGAAGATTGGTCTTGAATTAAAGAGGAAGAAAAACTGAACGTAATGGTATTTTTTTTTGTTAAAAATCGAAAAAATGACATAGTTATGATCGTTAGAAGGATTAATGGGTTTTTTTTAATGAAAATTTGGAAACTTGAATTGCTGCTGGATGGGAGACGTCAACTTGCAGCAGGTGAATTTTTTTTTCTTTAGTTCCTAAATTGCCCCTTAAACAAATCTTATATGTTAATGAATTATTAGTTTTCATATATATACTACTTTTAATCACAGCCCTTGATCATAAATATCCAAGGGTTCATATTGGTTCTTTATGTTCTATGTTTAAGGGGTGGTTCTATGTTGGTCCATTATCTCTCTCTCTCTCTCTATATATATATATATATATATATATATATATATATATATATATATATATATATATATACTATATAAATCATTTAACTTTTAAGAACTTATTAAAATTATATCAATCTTTAATCTCGACCCTTCTTTTTATCTCAATTAATATCATCTACTCAATTTTTAATAATTTCTCTCCTAATAAACTTCTACTTTTTATTTATTTAAAATATATTCTTTCACTAACACACTCTCTTACACAAATACAATTATCCACCCACATCAATATAATTTTCAAAATCTTATTAGCTTCTCTCATCTTATTTCATAAATGTTTTTAATTTTTTTTTGATTTTTTTTAAAATTTATTTTTAAAATTAATAAAACAAATTTAAGAAAGAATGAAGAAAAAACAGACATGTTGCAAAAAAAAATCGTGACATTGAATTACACGTTACTTGAAAATGACATGTTACAAAATAGAAATTATTTACGGTCGCAGCATTGCACGAGTACACTACTAGTATGTATGTATATATGTATCTATACTACTATATAATACATTTACACATTTTTCTTAATCTCTTAAAATTTCAGTCACTTGAAAAGACTATTATACCCCTCAAATAACCTTAATCTCTCTCCTACTTTACACATTCACCAATAAACATTATTATATAATTACACACTTTCTAAATTACAAATAAAAAATAACCTCAATCTCTCTCCTACTTTACACACTTATCAATAAACATTATTTATACCCCTCAAATAACCTCCATCTCTCTCATACTTTACACACTTATCAATAATACCCCTCAAATAATATTAATCTCTCATACTTTACACACTCACCAATAAACATTATTATATAATTACATATTTCCTAAATTAAGAAAAAAGTTATTATATGTTTATAAAAAAATGGTTTATGAAAAAAAATGAAATAAAAAAGAAAAACTTTTTAAATTAAAAAAAAAAAGTTGTTTGATTATATGTTTAAAAATTTATTAAAAAAAGAAAATAGTTTATGAAAAATAATAGTTGATACAAATATAAAAAACTTAAAAAAAACGGACATGTTATTGGAAAAAATTTCATGACATTAAATCGTGCGAATGACATATCATTACATTTTTGAAAACGACGTATAAGAAAACATAAACCATTGACGCCGCAACATTCCACGGGTATATTGCTAGTATATATATCTTACTCCTATATAATGCATTTAAGTTTCTCTCTCCTCAAATTATTCAGCCTACTTAATTTTAAGTAGTACTAACATTTATGCACAATGTACTACCTTATAATCAATTTAATTCTCTCTCATACTTTACATACTCACTAATAAATATTATTTTATAACTACACACTTTTCCAATCACACCTATCTTATTTTACTCCTATATAATATATTTAACACTCTCTCTCCTCCTTAAAATTAAGTAAAAGAAAATAATAATAAACCCCTCAAATAACCTTCATCTCTCTCTCTTACTTTACACAATCACCAATAAATATTATTATATAAATATGTTTAAAGAAAAAAAATAGTTTATGAAAAAAAGAAAAAAATGAAATAAAAATGAAAATAGTTTATGAAAAAAAAAGAGAAAAATGAAATGATATATAAAAATTATTTTATCATATTTCTATATTATATAAAAAATGGTATGTTATCGGGTACAAACTATTCGCCTCCGCAGCATTGCGCGGGTACAATGCTATATATATATATATATATGTGCGAGAACTGTTGTTAGTGCGAGAACCGCGAGAACCAATCTCAGCCGTTCCTTGGATATGAGAATTATCATGGACGGAGAGCGTGGAGGATAGGGAGTGGCAGGGTGCATGTGAGGAATTCATGGGTGGGCAATGACATTGAAGGAGGGGAAATTGGATGGCTTAGATTAGTTCTCGCGGTTCTCGCGCTAACAACGGTTCTCGCATGAACTTTTGTCTATATATATATCTATACTACTATATAATACATTTACACATTTTCCTTAATCTCTTAAAATTTCAGTCACTTGAAAAGACTATTATACCCCTCAAATAACATTCATCTCTCTCCTAATTTACACACTCACCAATAAACATTATTATATAATTACACACTTTCTAAATTACAAATAAAAAATAACCTCTATTTCTCTCCTACTTTACACACTCATCAAAAAACACTATTTATACCCCTCAAATAACCTCCATCTCTCTCCTACTTTACACACTTATCAATAAACATTATTATATAATTACACATTTTCTAAATTACAAATAAAAAATAACCACCTCATCTCTCTCTCCCACTTTACACACTCACCAATAAACTTCCAAATATATCCCTCAAATAATATTAAACTCTCTCCTACTTTATACACTCACCAATAAATATTATTATATAATTACATATTTCCTAAATTAAGAAAAAAGTTATTATATGTTTATAAAAAATGGTTTATGAAAAAAAATGAAATAAAAAAGAAAAACTTTCTAAATTAAAAAAAAAGTTGTTTGATTATATGTTTAAAAATTTATTTAGAAAAAGAAAATAGTTTATGAAAAAAAATAGTTGATACAAATATAAAAAATTTGAAAAAAACGGACATGTTACTGGAAAAATTTCATGACATTAAATCGTGCGAATGACATATCATTACATTTTTTAAAACGGCGTATAAGAAAACATAAACAATTGCCGCCGCAGAATTGCGCGGGTATATTGCTAGTATGTATGTATGTATATATATATATATATATATATATATATATATATATATATATATATATATATATATATATATATATATATATATATATATACATACTAGCATTGTACCCGCGCAATGCTGCAGAGGCGAATAGTTTGTACCCGATAACATACCATTTTTTATATAATATATGAGTATGAAAAAATAAATTTTTCTCGGTAATATGTAATTTCATTTTTTTTCTTTTTTTCGTAAACTATTTTCTTTTTTAACATATTTTTTTTTAAAAAATCAAACAACTTTTTCTAATTTAGAAAGTGTTTATTTTTTATTTCATTTTTTTATTTAATAATTTTATTGGTGAGTGTGTAAGTTGGAGAGAGAGATGAATGTTATTTTTTATTTGTAATTTAAAAAGTGTGTAATTATATAATAATGTTTATTGGTGTGTGTGTGTAAAGTAGAAGAGAAATAGAGGTTATTTGAGGGGTATAAAAGTAATTTCAAAACACTTAATCTTAAGAGATTAAGTAAAGTATGAGAGAGAGTGTTAAATGTATTATATAGTAGTATAGATATAGAGAGAGATGGAGGTTTATGCGAGAAGACTTTTAGACCTTTAGATCCTTTCATCAATGGTTATGATCATTCATGGCAATCTTGTAATTAAAAAGAAATAAAATGGTATTAGTTTATGGTAAAGGAGGGTATATTAGACAATCTATTATAATTTACCTATTCTCTTAACTGTCTCCTAACTCTTCATATCTATTATTACGTTACCTTCCATCAATATTTATCACAAAAACGTAATCCTAATCAATATCATATCCCTCCCATTTGAATTTCCCAACCATGACGCCTCCTCTTAGACACCATCACTGCCGGGCACATATCTCCTATTTATTTCTTCGTCGTTGCTAGCCACAGTCGTTCCCGTCATCGAGATGCATTTCTGGCACTAGTGTCTCCTCCAACCGCCAGACTCCTCGATCGCACAAGCACTTCCATCAGTTGCCGGCCACCTCACAACCGCAAGCCCGTATTTAGATATGCTACATCACCATCCTATCTCCGTCCACCTTCGGATTCGCCTCATCACCTGTTGTTAACAACACCTCTAGCATCCCCTCGTCAAGAAATATAACCCTAAAAGTTCGGCGGAGATGATGATGTTGCAGCAAACATTGATGAAAATGGATGCGGAATGGGCGACAATAAATATTAGTTTATTGACTGAGATATGGAACTATCGGTCTGCATTATTCATTTATTTTATAATTTTCTGTTTCCTGGTTATCACTTCACTTGATTTTCTTTTGGTTTTAGAGTTTTAGTTGTCTTAATTATTTGTCTTTCTTTTAACGTTCATTACTTAACAAAGAACTCAAGGTTATTGGTGGAAAAGCTTAGTAAATATGCTTCGATGCTTAGTTTGTTTAAAACATTAAATTCTTTGCGTTATATTTTCTAGTTATGGGTTAATGGTTCATAAAGCGAACAAACATATTATGTTAAGTTGTGAACAAGCTAAGTTGCGAACAACAAATTAAACGTTAGTTATCAAGAAATAACATAAACACTAGTGAACATTGTTGGTAGAGAAAAAAAGTATCAAAGTATTATACATATTCAATTGTGAACATAATGTATCCGTTGTAGAAAAATATATAATATAACGAAAATTCAATAATGAACATTTGTTGCTTAGCCACATAATGGGTGTTTGGCTATGTTCCCTCATAAAATTGATTGCAAATAATTTGTTAATTGAAAAAAATTAGAAAACACTGAATTAAAATTGTAAATTTCAAATAACTAATCTCCGTCAGTTCAATCGCATAGAAAATTTAGTAAATTAATAACGCTTATATTGCAGATTGTTATAAATACAAATAAACATTGAATTAATAAATCTACTAAATTGATCAAAATTAAAATAAAATATAATAACAAAAGTAAATGAAATCTGTTTTGAAAAAATCCGTGTAACAAATTGAGATAATGTAGGGGAATTGCCAAATTTAAAATAGTAGTAAAGTAATTATAATGATTATAAAAAGACTTAAATACCCATTTGACTAAGATCTTGACTAGGAAAATCTAATGGTTACAAATACTTTTCGCACTTCTCGATAATGAAGCTTCTCGCATGAACCCTCCTATATATATATATATATATATATATATATATATATATATATATATATATATAACAAATAGGAGGAATAACGAACAATTGTATTTTAGTCTTTTTGTACATAATTTATAATATAAATAAGAAACTATGCAGATTTCATAAAATGTTAGACAACTGAAGTGGTAACTAATATCTCCTATAACAAAGAAGATACGGGTTCAATTTCAATTAAGTGTTAGATAGATGAAGTGCTATTTGTTGTTATCCATGAACTGAATTGATAATCAAAAGTGAGTGTTGTTTGTTAATGGACACATTCCAATTAAATAGATGATTGTTTTTAGTTCATATATATTTTGTAGTAAATCAAGATTTGCACTAAAACCAACCATAATTATCAAGAAGACCAAAAAAATGTTTAATTTGATGTTTTAATGATTTATTTGTTTATAGACTTGGTCATGTACGGGTAATGTTATTTTCTCATATGTTTCTTTATTTTCAGATTTTAGAATACTTGATTTATGTATGGAACCTTCAAATGTAGATAAAGGACCTACAAATCTTTAATCCTCAAGATGATCAAGCTTCTTATCTCCAACAAGTTTCTCATACTACGAAGTCTACAAGCATAGTTCAAGAACCAACAAACCATCATGATGATCAACACTCTGAAGAGTGAATAAGAAGCGCTTTACACAAGTAAAAGTCGGAGCAATTTCAATTTGACTGCTAAAGGTAGACACAAAAATACGGACAAAGCAAAATTCCATCAAGGAACCACACAACCATGGAGAGCTAAAAAGACCGACCATAAGAGTTCTTGGAGGAAAAGGTTCGAAGGCAATTGCAGCAATTGTGGAAGTGGGGTCACATGTCCAAGGATTGTTGGTTCAAGAAAAAGTCCGTCGAAAGCAATACAATAAGCTCAAAAAATGAAGTTGAGGATGAATGGGATGCTGAGGCCTTATGTGTCATAGAAGAAAATGAGCTAGCACTCACGACACTGATGGGAAAGTATATCGATTATGAGAACGACTGGATCAATGATTCAGGATGCTCAACCCACATGACTGGAGATTAGAAGAAACTACGAGACATGAAGGAGTACAAAGGGAGTCGTGTGGTACTAACAGCCAACAATGCACAGTTGCCAATTGCTTAGATTGGCAACACATAATCATGCCTAGTAATAAAGCTGACATGGTAGCACTACAAAATGTCTTTTATGTACAAGATATGAAGAAGAACTTGTTGTCGGTATCACAACTAACATCATTAGGAAACTGCGTCTTGTTTGGTCCACAAGATGTGAAGGTCTATATAGATATTAAAATCTAAGAAAGGCCGACTATGGAAGGACGGAGAGTGGAGTATGTCTATGTGCTTTCGGCAGAGTCTACCTATGTAGACAAGACTCGAAAGAATGGGATAGCAGGTGTAACACTGCCAATTTCAAGCCATTTTTTGAAAAGATCAGGGCGGAAGCATTGTAATAAAACACAATATTTACATCATCATCAACGAAATAAAATCCATAATGTTACAAAGTACGCAGTATATCCTTTAGTGTTACCAGATTTACAAAAGTGTCTCATCATTCAAACATATATCAGGGTGGTGGTCAAACGTTTCCAGAAACACACCGACTCCCAGGCAAACAGTTGTGCTTACCAAAACCTACAAAATGGAGTTGGAAGGGGAATTAGTCAAAGTTAAGTGAATAGAAGTTAAAACCACAAATACCAATCAACAATAACCACAATGATTACAACAGAAACATGTAATCACAAATATCTAGAGGACCGCTGGTTCGGCATAGAACATACAACCAATGCGGGCCAAAGCAAAGGCTTACAGATAGCCTTTTGCTACTTGGTATGGTTAAACCCCTTCTGTTAAAACGAATGCATCAGAAGATTTAGAACTGCATAACCAATATCAAACAAGCTCAGCCCAAACACACGATAGGTGACCTCTATCTCATACCATGTACACATATCATTACCATGTGCACATATCGATGACTCCCATCAACTAACACATAACCAGTAAATCAATCATCATCAGACATAACACTCTATCACAGCATCAATCACAATAAATCATTGCAACCATAACAGTTACAACCAATACCACTCGTGAGTTAACGACCACTCACCTCGGTTCTCAATCGTGCAACTCAGTTATCTGATCTTACTTGTGTCTTCTCTTTTCCCGAGAACACAAAAATACAGAAATCAGTCGTTCGATTCTTATATATATATATATATATATATATATATATATATATATATATATATATATATATATTCATATCAATTTATAATCATCGACAACATATAAAAAATCACATACGAAAGGCATATACAACATGCAACTCGATTGACCAACAAATAAACTCCAACATAGAAAAATACACGAACGCGTCGCGTCTGGGCGCGACAACACACACAAGTCGGACAACCAAAGTCGGTTAGGGGAAAGTCGGATCTCCCATCAAGTCGCATAAAGCTTAAGTCGGACCAACACCACCTAAGTCGCACCATGCTAAATCGGTTGTTTGTCCTTATTCCGTACCATCCATTCAAGTCGCACCATGTGATTCGTGTTGCATAGTGTCACAAGTCACACCCTAAAGTCATATGGGATGAAAGTCAGTCCACTACCCTTTAAGTCGTACGGGACGAAAGTCGGATGAGGGCAAAGTCGCACCCCCACCCCCCACGCAACTTCATATTCTTCCTATTTCTTGTTCCAGTTGAAACCCACACCCAAAAAATACCATTTTGAAATCTGGAAATCAACTAGAGGTACTTCTAAATTACCCATAAACCTCACATTACATATAAACAACATCAAGAATACTTCAATAACAACTAAACATCCATATATATGACAACCTAATTTTCAAGTTTGCTCATATTCCTCCATTAATGGAGTTTCCAAGTTTCATTAACTAAAAACCCATTAACTACATATCAATACTTCAAGGATCATAACAAGAACACATATATACCTTAATCTTGCAACAAGGAACACAACAAACAAGGATTTAATGTTAGAACACAAGTTCTTGTTCTTGAGTTTTCTTCAAATTATGGTAAGCATGTAAACAACAAAATGAGAAGACAAACGCCATAGTGCACTAAGGATGGAGCAGAATCGGCTATGTGTTTAAATAAATACGAACACAGAACACTATACTGCTTTCAAACATATACATATCAATTAGGCAATCTTACTTAATTAATTAACAACTAAAGAGGTATTATTTGTGACACTCGTTAAAAAATGAATCCAATGATACTGTAAGCACATAAAATATAAAACTTATATATATTACCACATATATCTTGCAGCTCGATTAATTTCTATTAATCATCAACAATACAATTAAAAACACAAACAATTACTAAATACTTACCACCAACATAAAAACTAGGCCCAACATGCGGATGTTACAGCAGATTTGTGGCACGCAAGGTTCGACATGTTGGTTATCACAAGTTAAATGTCATAATAGAGAAATCAATGCTCAATGACCTCCCTTAGCTTGATGTCAAAACATATGTTGTTTGTGCTGGATGCCAGTATGGTAAAGCCTATCAATTACCATACAAGGAGTCAAAAGTTCAGAGCGAAGAAACCATTAGAATTAATTCACTCAGATGTGTTCGGTCCAGTCAAGCAAACATCAATCAACGGGATGTGGTACATGGTGACATTCATTGACGACTACTTGAGATATGTATCGGTTTTTTTTCATGACGGCTTACCCGGTTCATTGAATGTAACCAATCTGAGTTTTGCCTATAATTTATATATTTTCCCGAACTTCCCATATCCAAGGAACGGCCGAGATTGGTTCTCGCGGTTCTCTCACTAACAACAGTTCTCGAATGAACCCTCCCCTATAGAAAAAAAATTCTCGCACTAACAACAGTTCTCGCACTAACAACAGTTTTCAAACAAGAACTGCTTTTCGTACGAGAACTGCGATAACCAATCTTAACCCTTCATTAATATTAATCAATGGCTAAGATTTTTTTGTGGCTCGTTAATGTTTCATTAATAACTCATTAATTGCTCATTAATAACGCATTAATGAGTGTTAATTCGGGAAAATAAGCTTCGTAAATTAGTGACGGCTAACCCAGACGCAATTCACGGTTGGGTAAATATATAAATTACCAAAATACCCCCATTAATGAGTCATTAATGGCGTTAAAAACAGTTTTCATTTGAACTTTTGCATATATATATATACAAAAGTTCATGCGAGAACCGTTGTTAGCGTTAGAACCGCGAGAACCAATCTAAGCCGTCCAATTCCCCCTCCTTCAATGTCATTGCCCACCCATGAATTCCTCACATGCACCCTGCCACACCCTATCCCTCCACGCTCTCCATCCATGATACTTCCTATATCCAAGGAACGACTGAGATTGGTTCTCGCGGTTCTCGCATTAATAACGGTTCTCGCATGAACCCTCCTATATATATATATGAAGAACCATTCTTGGTGCGAGAACCAATCTAAGCCATGTGTGTTTGTTTGTGTGTGTGTGTGTGTAAATGAATATTAAAGAACGGATAAACGAACATAAATGACCAAACGAGGCATTTTTTCATGTTTGTTTGTTTATTAAATAAACGAACTTTCAGCCGAACTGCTCATGAACTATTCACCAAACGTTCAGTTCGTTTATAACTCTATACTAGGTATAGGCCCAAACAAGGATTCTTATATTAATGAAGATAATAATAATAAAATTACACTTTTGAATGTTACTTGAAAACAGGTATTACTAATTTATTCCATTGAAATTATATAGTTTGAACTTCAAGCTGTATATGTCTCTTTCAAACCAGAAAACACACACACACGCGCGCGCGCGCGAACATCCCTACGTTTACAGACACACACACACAAGGTACACGGAGATATGTGCGTGTGTTTATATGTTGCGGGGTGGGGGAAGGGTAACGCTGTTCCCAGCAGGATGGCTGCGAGGTTAAGAGCTGCCCACTCCGGATGCTCTCGAGTCAAAACACAAAACAAGTCTTTCACATCCCCTTATAAATATACAACGCCAAATTTGACATCTTAGAAGCTTATTAATATAAAACACCAGAATTACATGACCATATCAAAAACAGAACCAAAATCATGTTCCCTACACCCAAGATTGAGGTCAGATAAATTAACCTCATTAATTATGGTCATACTCAACATCAACCCCTACTCTTGAAAGAAAAAAAAGTAAAAGGCCCAAACTTTGTTACAGCAACAACATATTTAAAACTTAATTTTGAATCAACTGCTGAATTGAAACACATTAGAACATAATAATCTTATTCTTGGCAGAAACTACCTTGATGATATAATCTTATTGGCTTTTGCCGTTTTGCTGGGAAGCGGCGTAATTACGAATGACCTCCATTGCTAGTTGATGAGCACTCTTATTCTCGATTCTTGCAAGCGCGTCTACAGCTTCATATGTTTCCTTGTCGGTAAAAAGCTTCAAGTAGTATCGCGATGATGATTTTGGTACGCCCTCCCATTTGTCGACTATTTCTTGAAGTTTCTCAAATCCCTGCAAATCCCGTTTTCAATTTTATTAATATGACCAACAAAAAGAAGTTATATTTCCAGTTTTTGTAATATTAGAGATTAAGAGGTGACAAAGTCAACCCCTTTATGAATAAACTAGATAAGTGTCATGTGTACTACATGGGCGAATAGAAATAACTGATGTTAATAGATATAAATATTGGTTATCTTGTAAAATGTGTAAAAGATGTAGATTTAAATTACGATAAGGATATAATTAGTAGGATAAGATTTAAAAAATATATTGTAAATAAATAAGTTGGATGCATATAAATACTTTGAATGTGTTGTAAGATGACATTCTTTAATAAATATAACTATTCCTTATGTTTTTATAATTTTAGTTCAATACATATAATTTTCATAATTCATATTATCCACGTATATAAATTAGTTTAAACTTTGATAATTTAATATGGTAGTTTGATACTAAAAAGTCAAAATTGATTTTTTGATTTTAAGTGAATGAATAGTTAAGATTAAATATTTTATTAAATGAAGGGTCTAGAATGTTTAATAAATTTAATCTAATTATAAAAGATATTAGAAGATGTGTTGATCCAGGTTCCATTTGTATCATTGATTGGACAAACAAGTATAAATAAAAAAAGCCGAAAGGAGGACAGTCAATTCACCCTGACTCCCTGAGTGTATTTTAAAACACATAATACCTCATAAAAAAAATTATTCAAGAAGTTGGTGATAATGAAATTATATAATTAAAGAAATTAAAAGTTTTGGGCAAAAAGTGTTTTGGGTAAACATGATCCGAGCCGTTTTGACCCGTTTGCCTAACCTGCTCAACCCGCCCATTTTGTCACATCAACTTTAAAACGTATTGAGAGATTTATCTCACCATGCGATTAGTGAAGTCACCAAATGATTCTTTAGATTTCCGCTTCAGTCTCCAGCTGTAGAATAAAGGTTCAAAAACCTTCTCGAGGTCCTGGATCTTAACCTTGTTCATGAAAGTTCTTGCTAATGAAGTTTGAGCCGGTGTTCCCCCGAGCCAGATCTATTTAATAAAGAGAACAATGTCTTTATCTTATTCAGAATAAGAAAATTTTACAGAATTATAATGACAGCTCGTAAAAACTAGTAAAAAGGTAAAACAATAACAAAGTACACAAGTACCTGATAGCTATTAGGACCATCACCAACTAATCCAAGTTCAGCCATGTAGGGTCGAGCACAGCCATTAGGGCAGCCAGTAACTCTGACTACTATGGATTCATTATACGGGAGTCCAACCTGAGATCACAATATTATTCCTCTTAATAGAAGATTGTATGCAAATTTTACATTGTAAAAGTTAATTTCAAGAGAGAGATACCTTCTCAAATACACTTCGAACCCTCTTAAGGAGGTCAGGAATTCCTCGCTCAGCTTCCGTTATGGCAAGAGGGCAGAGAGGTAGAGCGGGGCATGCCATTGCAGTTATGTTAAGAGGGTCGACATAAGTAGGGGGCTGCCAAAAATAAAAATACCAATATGTTAATTTATTATTTTCCCATGATAGTTGCACTATGAAAGGAATTGTAAGAAATGAAAACTAGTGTCGTTTTTTAAAGCTATGCATAAAATCAAAGCTGCAATAGAGCAACCTCTAAAAGAAATATTTGGACCATTTTTCATCAACTTGATATATATCAACAATTTAAAAATATCACATTCAGCTTTAAACAAAACATAAATCCAAAACCTAGTTAGTATATAAATTAAATCTTCAATAAGAATATATGCATAAATTCATTAAATAAGAGAACTATGTGACCACAAAAGTCTTACCAACAAACCACCTTGTGCTAAAGCTACAGTGATTGGACGTTTCCAAGAAGGTCGAATATCACAAAGGACCATGTTTTGGTTTGGCGTGATCCGCACATTCAAGTTATACTTCTCAATTATATCCCGTAATGTTTTCTTCGTTACCCCCTTAACACGACCGTTGTCAACATGAAGCCCACAAAATAATCGACCATCACCCTGCCACACAGATACATTTTCAATGCATAATTACAAGAACCAACTTTGTGAAAAATATTTTAATACAGGTAAAAATGTCGATGCATTTTGTGGAACTAACCTGCTCATGCCATCCCAGATGGCTTTTAAATTCCCACTCGGGCAAGTCCTTTGTAGGTTCAAACTTCTTGCCATAGTACTGTTCAGTAACAGACCTAAATTTATCGATCCCCCATGAATCTATTAAGTATTTCATTCTACTATACCTGCGGTCATCCCTTCTGCCATTTTCTCGTTGTGTAACAACAATAGCCTTCACTGCATACAATATATCCTCTTTAGGGACATAACCCAAGGGGTCTGCAAGGCGAGGAAAAGTGGTTTCCATCCTATGTGTTCTTCCCATGCCACCACCAACCTAGGAAAAAGTAAAAGAAAATGAAAAGAAGACAAATAAATAAACTTAAGATTAGTATATTACTATGTCCTAACAAAAAACAAAGAATTGAATTGATTAACTTCAGAGGTAGGTGGCATACGTATAAATTGAAACCCTGAGGTTCTCCATTATCATCGGAAACAACCACAACACCGATGTCATTTGTGAAAAGATCAACTGAGTTATCTGTAGGGACAGTAACCGCAATTTTAAACTTTCTTGGCAAGAACTGAGTTCCATAAATCGGCTCAGCTGAATCTGGAAAATTTGTTCCATGAGAATTGTCGTTGCGAGCTTTCACAACCTCAGGTGGTTCTGCAGTCATAAACTGCTCCCCATCGACCCACATATCATAATAAAATCCAGACTGTGGAGTTAAGAGTGCAGCAATGTTGTCGGCAGTTTGCTGTGCGAAAAGGTAATCTTTCCTCACATAAGGGGCAGCAGGAGCAAGAACATTTCTGTTGAGATCTCCACATGCACCGAGTGTTGATCCCATGTTCTTGATAATGGTGCTCATTACTGTTTTAAGGTCTTTCTTGATGACTCCATGGAGCTGAAATGTCTGTCTGGTAGTTAATCGAAGAGTTCCGATTCCAAACTGATCAGCAAGATCATCCATCGCAAGGTAGAGTTGGTTGGAAACTTTTCCACAGGGGTTCTTTGTACGAAGCATAAACGAATATGATCTTGTACCTCTTTCATCTCTGTTATATTGCTGATAGCTTCCATGAAACTTAATCAGTTGTGTAGCAGCCTCATTAATATTAGGTGCATCTGTTAACAGTTCCTCATTAAGAGGGTATCGAATGTAGTTGCTCTGTTCCTTGAATATCTCAACCTTACTTCGCTTAGTCTCAACAGAAGTTTCCGGCTTCACTGGCTGCAAACAAATAATAGAAAATCAAGATTTTAAACCATATAATCAATCAGAAGATAATAGATATCAGTTAAATGCTTTCTCAATAAGAGATAAGATGATTCATTAAGTTCAAATTTGAGCTTGAAAAGAAAAAACAAGAGATAGGATGCCTATGTTTCGTAAAGTGAGAGCATTTTCTTTCTATTAACTGAAAAGCCACGAGACAAAGTGAGATCTGCAGAAAATTTGTGAATTCATAAAAAGTTTGTCCATTCTGGTAATCAAAGTGAATTTCAACAAATGTGTCGAAACTCCATGACGATCTCTCTGACATTAACATAACCAAACGATACAGCTAAATCGCATATATAAAATAGACATGGAAGCTAAATCCTCAACGAACGAATTCTTCAAAGTAAGATCATTCTCTATTAACTGAAAATCCAAGAGAAAAACTAAGATTTGCAGAAACTCTTTTAAATACATGAACACTTTATCCATTCCAGTAACCAAATTCAAATCCAATGAAAATGTATCCAAAAATCACGAATCAGAATAACCTAATGAAAGAAAAACTGAACAAAAGAGTGAAATACCGTAGAAACAGCTCTGATAACGGGAGGATGACAAGTGGAAGAAGACAAGGGACGCAAGCGTGTGTTCAACAGAAGCGAGTAAGAAGACGAGGAGTAACAGCTGTTCTTCAAGGAAAGGCTAGGATCCTTGACCAGGGCGGCGTTGGCAGCTCCGATCGACGACGCCGCGGCCGCAGTCATCGGAAAAGATTGGAAAGAGAGTGAGTGAAGGCAACCGACGGTGCTAGGGTAGGGTTTATACTGGCAATCGGAAATTTGATTTTCATTTATGTGGGTGGTTGGCAATGGAATGAGCTGCGTCTCTGGATTTTGCCATGTCACGTGCCATTCACGACCACACTTTCATATCAGATGCTTTCACGCGCTTCTCTTCCTCGTTTACGCCACTCGCCTATTCACTATAGAGGTCACACGTCTAAATCCAATATACTCGGACCTTTATTTTTCTAGTATCTTTTTAGTCTTAATTAACTTTTTAAAATATTTTTATTTTAAAAAAAAAGTGTATACATTATTATACATGTTATAAATACAGGTAACCATAATTCAAATTGTGAGTTTTTGCTTTCTTTTAGTTGGGTTTCTGTGAATAATCTTATTAACTGTTGATGACAGGCGAAACTGCTATCATATGAGATATTAAATAAATACGATTTCACAAAGGGGAGATGACAAAGGTTGTTGACATATTCAACCAAGCATATATGAGAAAAAATGAAAAAGTTATGGTTATATGAAAATTTAATAGAGTTTGAGAAAAAATATCCCAATTATCTTTAAACCAAGGCAATAAACGAATACTCGATATCTTTCTATTGTTCAATTGGGTAAAATTGAGCATGAGGTTGACACAAAAATACGTATTTTGTATTAGTTATATATATATATATATATATAATATTTTGTCTTCTATTTTATTTTCTTATTTAACCTAAGTTTAGAATGCAACATTAGTAGTTATACTTTTAAAATTTTTGATTTTTTTTAATATTGTAGTTTTATATTTATTTGTATAATTAAATAATTTAATTTTTGTTCTTTGCATATATCTATTAATTTAGATTTAGAAAAGATTAACATATGATGACATTAAAAGATTAACATTATCTTAATTTCAAATAGATAGAAATATAAAATAAATAGAAAAAAAATGTAGTAAATAAGACAGATCTCCCTTCACGTACCCAAAACAACTTTCTTATAACACTTTGTTAGAGAAAATTTAATAAAATAATAGAAAAACCATTAAAATTTCTTTTATGAAAAATTGGATATTGTAGAATTTTTTAGTTATTGTCACAAATAACTTTTTCTTGATAAATTTAATGGTAGGAGCGTAGGGTGAGGGCGCGTGGAGATTGGCGAGTGTGGGTTGATGTAAAAAAGACAGGAAAGCAAAGTTTGTTTAGTAGAGATGAGGAGAGGGGAGTGTAGTGGTGGGGTTCATTGAATTTGGACGTCTTTTCGGTTAGTGCTCATAGCTCAATATTATATGATTTCAACCTTTTTTGAGTAATTTTGTCGTCGGGTCAAACTAGGCTGCCTTCTCGGGTTTCAAATATCAAATCGGATTGTTATAATCATTGTTTTTTAAGATCCAACTAGTTTATTGCTCCGTGCACGCACGAGTATTTCGTAAGTGTATTTGAGATATTAAAATTTTTAAATAAAAATAATAAAATAAATAAAATATCACCAAAAAATTACATATGTTAGAATTCTTAACAAAAATAATAACTAAATTTTTGAAGCACTTCTTTGTAAACTATATTTGTTGTTTTGTTTGTAACATGACCACTGTTATCACCAATCAAAACTTGTAATCTTTTTTTTTTTACTTTTAACACACGTGAAACAATAACATACAATTGACCAAGTATAAACACAAGTTTCCTGAGGAATAAATCAACTTCTGAAAGTGGCTGTCCTTGACTTTTGTTAATCGTTATAGCAAAACACATCATCAGAGGAAATTGTCTTCTTTGGCTAACTACTTACACTAATAATATGGTTTCAAGACCATCAAGAACAACTATCTTTATATCTCTGAATTTAGATTTTAAAATATATAATATATCATCTTTTAATGATACATCTTATTTTTAACCATATTTTATAAAAGGTTTCATACATCTTTCTAATAAGATTGAAAATGCTCTAAAATCAATAACTAAACACTTTGAATAGCATATTCAAGTTGATCACTCAACTCATCACCATAATCTCAAAAAAACCACTCAGCTAAACAAAAAATTACTTACACACTACTATTAATGGATAACAAAAATTAAGAATATACTAATTCTTTTAAAGTGTCATATTACAATAAAATTTAGACCAAAACGTAGATAAAAATGAGACGGTCGTAAATATATAATTATTTTTTCTCTAATTAAAATATATCACAAATTACTAAACATAATTTATAAACACCTTATAATTAATTAAATTAATATACAATTTTTATAAAACTCCCACACATTTTTCTAAAAGCCATTCACATTTTTTATAAAGCCCCCTCCCAATTTTCATTTAGCCCCCTCCCAATTGATTTAAAAATGAATTGAAAATTACACAACAAGTTTAATCTTTCCAAAATAGTTTTTAAGAATTCAATCATTTTAAACTTGGAGGTTGTGATTGGTTAATATAATATTTTTATAAACCCCCCATATTTTCTTAAAAGTCCTTTACATATTTTATAAAACCCTACTTAGCTAAACAAAAACTTACATATCTACTATTATTAATGGATAAAAAAATTAAGAATATACCAATTATTAAAAAAGTGTCATATTACAACAAATTTTATATTAAAACGTAAATAAAAATGAGACGGTCGTAAATATATAATTATTTTTTCTTTAAACAAAATATATCACAAGTTATTAAACATATTTTATAAACAATTTATAATTAATTACATTAATATAATATTTTTATAAAACCCCCACATTTTCTTAAAAGCCTCTCATATTTTATACAACCTCCCTCACAATTTTCATCAGACCCCCTTAAAATTGAATTTCAAATTACGGATTACACTCACACGATTTCTAATCTTTCCAAATTATTTTTGAAAATTGATGGATTTTACAATTGAGAGTTCCTATTGGTCAATTGAACGTGATTAATTGGTTAATTTTAGTAATTTGGTAAGACTCTTATATATATATATATATATATATATGTATATATATATATATATATATATATATGTATATATATATATATATATATATATATATATATATATATATATATGTATATATATATATATATATGTATATATATATAGATTATTCAATACTAGCGTAGTATCTGCGCAATGCGTCGACAAAAAATAATTTTCACTCAATGACAGTTTTATTTTCGAGAAAATAGGATTATCATATTCACGCACTATAATAATGTTAAATAGTTTTCATCGGCAGTATTCTATATATTTTTCTTCTTTTCAATTTCTTCATTGCTTTAACTATTTATTAATTTTTATTTAATTTGTTATAATAACTTATAAGTTATAAATTAATTTGTGTTGACTTCACTTTTTAAAACATTATTTATTATGTAATGTTTAGTTATTATAATGGTAATTAAGTATATAATTAAGTTTATTTAGTTGTTTCCTTTTAGGTTTAAATAAGGGTATATTAGTAATTTTCATTACTTTTCTAGTTCTCCATAATTTAAAAAAAATGTTATAAAAATATTGTTTTTAATAATTAGGTTAATTTGTATTGGATTTGACTTTCAAAAAGATTGTATTGACTTTGATTTTCTTAAATATGTAAAGTTTAGTTATTAAAATGAAATATAAAAATATTATTAACTATATTTAATAGTTACTTAATTTAGTTTATATAAGGGACAATTTAGTAATTTCAAAACACTTAAAATTTAAAAGTTAAGCAAAATGCTTAAATGCAATTGCCGAGAAAGGTTACTATAATATCCAAATTTGCCAATATAGGTAACGCCGTTTTTTCGAGCCAAGAAAGGATTATAAATTTCAATTTTTGACGAAAAAGGGTACAATGACTTGTTATACCTGCTGACCGTCCAGTCAGCAGGTTACCAATGATGTGGCTGCATACGTGGCAGTCCAGTCATCATCATGAGGTAAAATAGTTGTACATGTGACAGTCCATGTCATTGTTACTTAGTTTTACTTCTTTTAAATAATATTAACCATTTATGTAATAGATTACCAACAAAATAATAATTAACTACTAATTAGCATTTTATAATAATTAATTAACTATTAGTTACTTACTATTTAATTATAAATTATTCTAAACATCAATTAACTATTTTAATATTAATTTCTTGAAGGTGTTTATGGTGTTTAACAAATGAGAGAATATTTTTAATTAATTTTTAATAAGAATTTGTGTTTGAGTTTAATAAGTTAAGATAGTGTTCTAGTATTCTTGAAGAGTATTTTCCAGAACCACCGCCGCCTCGCCCTGAACCATCGTGAACCTTCACCGGACCACCGTAAACCATCACTACGTCTACATAAACACAATAATCACACACACGAACACCATGAACACCCAGAACCATAGATCTGGAACTCGAAAACAGAAAAGAGTGAACGACCAGAAACTTGAAGAATAGAAAGAGGAAGATCTGAAACTTGAAGAATAGAAAAAGAGGGAGGGAAAGAAAGAGATGAAACTCGAAGAACGGAAAGAGAGAGAGAGAGAGAGAGATCTCGAAGAGATTTAAAACCCAAAGTGAAGAACAGATCTGGACTTACGTGAAAACCCTAAGAAAACCCAAAAATCAGATCTGAAACTCGAAGAACAGATCTGGACTTTGAAGAACAGATCTGGAGAAAACCCTAAGATGGAACTTACGTGAAAACCCTAAGATCTGAACTTACGCGACGTTGGCGAAGACACGACGGTAGTGAAGCGACGGTGGTGGAGTCTACGGTGGCGGTTGTAGTGGTGGAGTCTACGGCGGTAGTTGCGGCGGTGAAGTCTACGGCGGCTGCGGTTGTAGTGTGGTGGTGGTAGTGGTGGTAGTTAAGCCATCTAGAGAGAGAGAGAGAGAGTAGAGAGATAGACAGCCGAGTAGTGGACTAGTGGTGATGATGGCTGTTAAACCGTCTAGAGAGAGAGAGAGTAGAGAGAGTAGAGAGAGAATGTTAAAAGAGAGAGTGTGGACAGTGCTTAATTTGTTATAATAAAATAAAAATGCCACATCATCATTTTGGTAAATAAAAATGCCACATTAGCATTTTGGTGGCCACCTCAGCTGAATTCTAACCGGTAACCTTTCCTTCCGGTTAAAGGTTCCCTTTTTCGTTAAAAATTGAAATTCATAATCCTTTCTTGGCTCGAAAAAATGGACCTTACCTTTATTGACAAATTTGGATATTTTAGTTACCTTTCTCGGTAATTTGCCCTATAATATAGTATAGATAATAAATATAACTAATAACTAATTCTTTTTTTATATACTCTTCTGATTTTAACAAATCTTCTAATCTAAATAAAAATTAATTTGAATCAAATTTATAATATAATTCTAACTTTTTATTTAACAAATTAATTTTAATTGTACAATCTTAATCAATTATTTTTATCCATAAACACTATAAAATTCAAATTAACACATCCATTCTAGTAATCAAATTCAAATCCAATGAAAATGTATCCAAAAATCACGAATCAAAATAACCTAACAAATGAACAAAAGAGTATAATAATACCCTAGAAACAACTCTAATAATGGCAGGATGACAAGTGGAAGAAGAAAAGGGACGCAAGCGTGTGTTCAACAGAAGTGAGTAAGAAGACGAGTAACAGGTTTTGTTCTTCAAGGAAAGGTTAGGATCCTTGACCAGGACAACATTAGCAGCTCTGATCGATAACGCGGCGGCCGTAGCCATCATAAAAGATTGAAAAGAGAGTAAGTAAAGGCAACCAACGGTGTTATGGTGGTAGGTGTAGAAACTAGAAGGGGGTTGAATAGTTTCTATGTCCACTTTTTCGAAAGTTTATATCAATAAATAAATATGATAATAAATACATAAATGCTTTAATGAATACAGAAATATAAAATTGCATAATGTATATAAATATGTATAAATATACGATGCGTGTATTTAAAGATGCGTAATATATATATATATATATAGGGGAGGGTTCAAACGAGAACTGTTTTCCGTACGAGAACTGGAGAGCGTGGAGGGGATCAAGTGTGGCAGGGTGCAAGTGAGGAATTCATGGGTAGGCAATGACATTAAAGGAGGGGGAACTGGACGGCTCAGATTGGTTCTCGCAGTTCTCGTACGAAAAACAGTTCCCGTTTAAACTTTTGCCTATATATATATATATATATATATATATAAGTGTATATATATATATATATATACTTATAATATATATATATATATATATATATATATATACATATCTGGTACATCTAATCAAGATATCTATATATATATATATATATAATTACTACTATATATATTTATATATTTAACGCAACTTTACATTACCGCATCGTGTGTATATATATATATATATATATATATATATATATATATATATATATATATATATATATATATATATATATTAATATTAATATATATAATATAACTGAAATGTAAATGACTTGGAATGTAAATAAATAAAAAGAAATAAGAAATAAAATGGAAGAATGTAAAATGCAAGAAATGTAAATATGCAATAAATATAAATATGCAAATGCAAGTGCAAATATGAATGAGTTAAGGGTTTAGATAGATGACACCAAGATTTTATCGTGGTTCGGTTGAACTCCAACCTACATCCACGCCTTGATCTCCGTCAAGGATTCCACTAGAACCACGTGCAAAACACCTCTTAGCCCGGAAGAGATCACCGAAGTACAATCACATATACGGGTAGATGATAACCACCAAAGATCTAAACTAGATCTACCAAGTGTTCTTCACCCCTTCTTTTTTCACCCAGAAGAAATAACAAGTTTTTCACTAAGAACTCAAGAACACCAACCAAAACAAAGTGGGGAATAGTCAAACTCACCAAACACTCAAATTATTCTTCTCCCAAGAACACTATAAACATCAACAATGGTGTATAAACACTAAAACTCTCAATACAAGAAAAATCGATGGACTATATATCATACTTAATATATTTTTCTTGCTTCCCCTTTGCTTGATCTTGAAGAGTTGTATATATCTCACAAATTAAGAAAACAACATCAAGAATCAACATACTCAATATGTATATGTATAAAGATGAAGAGATTAAAGTATGTGTGTGTATGGTGGAGAGAAATAAGATTTGCAAAAGGTGAAAATTGTGAAGAAATTGGTGGATATTTATAGAGGAAGAGAGGAGAGAGGTGGGGACTTTTTGATGGCCGGACGGTCGATCCTCACGGTCGACCGTGGATCGACCGTGGCCATTGCTGTCACCATATCGAGTCATTTAAAAATGTTTCCTATATTTTTCAAATTCCTCTTTTAAGCTGGTATTTTAGAATTAATAAATACCAAAATAAATATCGTTACACCGTGTATTTGGACTGGCTTTTGAAAGATTTAAACACATGGTTAAATCTATGGATGACACCTCATTGTACTTTTATGTACTTTGAAGATCTTCCAATATTCTCTTATACCCACTTATTTAATACACAGTATAATAATACCTCTTAAGTACATTTATCTTGTATTCTAAAATACATATTTTCACTTTTGCCAATTTATAAAATTATGTCTATTTAAATTTATTGGCAATAAATTATAAAAACTTTATTCCATAGACATATATCATTTGATACGGTATGAAATATTTTTATAAGTGAAACTTGTATGTTTATAAAAATGACATTTTAAGATATATTCATTTATGATTATATTATCATTTTTATTTTCACCAATTTGTTAGATTTGACAACACACATATATACTTTGGTGTTATGATCTTTCATCCATATATATATATATATATATATATATATATATATATATATATAAATCATCATTTTTCCAAACTTATTATTTTCATATTAACTTGGATATATATATTTTTCTTTTTACTTTTATTATCAAAATTGCATCATCAAAACCATATATATTTAAATATTAATCTTCTGATTGCAGTAACAATCTCCCCTTTTTTTATGATGACAAATTTAATTTAATCCAAGTTAATAGTTCCATAATATGTTATGGAAAAATAATAAGTGTGAGATTCAAGAAGTTGACATTTGATGATGAGCTTGAGTTTTCATATTGAATTCTTTCAAATGACGCTTTATCATCAATTCTTCTTGATCGAAAAAAATGTATCCCCTTCTCTTGAGTCTTCACTTGGATTCTTCTCCCCCTTGGGCATCATCAAAAAGGTGTATACTTTTTTTTGGTGTCATTCGTCCATAATGAGTGAGTTCCCCCTTAATTTATGTTTGATTGCACTAAGATTTGTTCAAGACAAAGTTTTCAAAATTTGAAATATATTATAAGGGTTAGTAGTAAAGATGATTGCAAAATTAGAAACCGGATCCTATATCCGTTTGTTGTGATGCTAGTCACCTTATCTCTCTAACATAGTATCCTCCCCCTTAATTTTTGAATATAAGCGCCCCTTTATTTTATAGTCATATAAATCATTTTTGACATATAATAACTCCCACTTAATTTATGCACATAATGAAAAGTATTCCTCCCACTCAAAATATACAATTTCTTTATTTAATGTATTTATGGTTGTTGTTGACATGTGTCTTGAATATAGGGTGTCATCCATTTGTTATCACCTATTAATATTCATAAGACAAAAAAACACAATATTTCCAATCTATGGTAGATTGGGTTAGTGAAAATGTGTTTGGATAGATTTGGCATGCAACCATTAGTTGGTTGAGCTTTTAAAAATATCCAAAATGTTGATATAGGAAAGAAATGACATATTACATGTATATGACCATTTGATTTTATACCCATCCAAGTGTTTATATTGTCTAAATATGATTTTATTTATGGCACACATGATTAGAATACATATCATATGCTTAAATGTGAGATCAGGTCGCCAATGTCTTCAAATTTGGAAGAGGGCAGTGGTTATCGTCATCAGGAAGAGGGCAGCGATTTTCATCACCGGAAGAGGGAGATCAGGCCGCCCTCGTCATCCGCCGGAGAGGAGTTCACTGATAATGGGTTAGAGCATGGGGTGTACCCATGTTTGGGCACCTATACTTCAAGACACCTTAGAGACACATAAGCATAACTCACTCCATGCTTAAACCCCCGTATTACCCACGTTTCACACGCTTCAAACATTTTTAATTTAAGATAATTATATATTATTTTATTTAAGTTTTATTATTACAAAATTTAATACAAAATTATAAAATTAGATTATAAAAATAAAATAAGATTAATAACTAGTTTTCATTAAAATAAAGAAAAGATTACATAAAAAATTACAACTAATTAAAAAAACATTAACGATTTATTTTTTTAATTCATATTATTCCTGAATCGCATCTTTTGCCCGTTGAACAATCTCGCGATCCTCGTCTTCCAAACCTTTCATTGGATTGTTTTAAATTTCTTACGCTTTTCAGAATTCTTTTTCTTCTCGAAGCGCAGCTACCGTTCATTTTGCTCAAAAACCCTCGCGTTGTACTCGTCAATTGAATTTTGGAAGCCGCCGAGATCCTTGAGTGATTAGTTAAATTCTTCCGATGAAACCCCGTACAAGGTCGAAGAAACCATTCTTTTTCCTTTCTTTTTTCCAACCGGGCGTGCCGGTTCAACAAATTTCACCTCGTCTTCGTCATCGGTGTCTTCGTCGAGGGGTGTGTTTGTGCGTCCGAGAAAGTTTTGGAGTTCAACGTTTTGGTTCTCTTAATTGAACCACACGACGGCGGTGGTGGAACGGGCGCCCATTTTGGGGAAGCTCGAAGGATGTCCCAACTCCCAAGCGTGTTCAAGAACAAAGTTGGTGTTGTAAATCTCCCTATATTGTACATAGGCATTTTCCTTGATGTCCGCGACACTTTGTCCACTTTTCCGTCTCGTCAACAAATTGTTTTAGATACCGTTAAAGGCGCCAGTTGCTTGTTCAACGTTTTCCATTTCAATTTGAGTTGGTGGTTTGTGTTGTGAGTTTTTCACGTTTCTTTGTAGAAGTAATCCACAACACGGTTCCAAAAAGAAGTGTTTTTTTTGCTAGTTTTAGACTTAGTTGTCTTCGGAAACATCGACCCACCCCTTAGCCAAAGCCACCTCCTACTCGGGAGTCCAATTGTGTACAATTTATGTTAACATAATACTGCGTGAAGAAGCTAATTACATATTGGTGTGCTCTAGACTGCGGGTTTTTCTTGTTATAAAATCTTGTGACACAACCTCGTTTTAAATTTATAAAAACGATGTTACTAAGCAGATACTACACACGACTCAGGCAAGTATAACCTGTCAATAGCAATATAGACTCGGTAAGACCGGATATCGTTCCACCAGGACAGGAAGCTACCAATACTTAAGTCTCATTGTTGTTTGATCAGCAGAATTAATATTAAAGCAGGTAACAGAATGAACTAAATTAATCAAGAACTACAACAACTAACACAGACTAACACCGAAGGCAAACAGTAGGATAACAGATTCACTCAGGCTTTTGAATCATCTAGACTAATCATGGCAATAACACAATACAACACATAATATGAAGACTTGAATAGATTGAGCATAACATGCTGTTCTAATACTCAAAAAAACCATATTATCATGCACAAATCATCACTCGAGTTATCAAGACTCAGATTCAACACTTAAACATGATTAAGCAAGTAACGGCATATCAGAATTCAACTACAGATCCACCAGATCGCGTCCAAATCAGACTACAAAGACAAACATCTTTTCAAATGACATGTCTGGTAGTCTTTAGAACTCAAAAAGGTGTTAAAGCAGTTAAATTAATTAAAACAAGCAAAAACAGCACACTGTGGTAAAAATGTCTCATGCGGCCGTAGGAATTTCTTCCTACGGTCGTAGGAGGTTGTACTGTCCTACGGCTGTAGGAATTTCTTCCTGCGGCTGTAGGAACCAGTACGACAGAACAGTTTAATCTAACATAAAGACATTCAACAACAAATTACAATCTAGAATTTAATCTCAGATCATAAACACATGTAAATTGGTACAATGGGGTCACAAACTCCTCTAAACTCAAACATCACAATTAAGGGATTTTAATATTTAGCCACATGATTACTAAAGATATGAACATGTTAAACCTACCATTTCTAGTAAAGCTAACACTTCTTAAAACATGAATCATGTGATATGCACATTGAACACCAAGACCAGCATATCAAGGGCATACATGTGAGTTCATTTCACCATCTAAACATACCAACAAACATCTTTGTGAATCCTTTAATTATTAGTAGCATGTTTGACCCATATGAAGGGTTTTGAACCTAACCAAACCACCCAATGACTCAAACTGGTCAAACCTGGGTTTGATTCCACTTGTTCAATCCTAAAAGCGGAACTGGATTGAACACAACCCTCTAAACCCCAAAAGGGTTAGGATCTTTATTCAAATGATCAAACATAGTTTCTTGCATAACAATCCATAGAATAAGGTTATAAGAAATATACCTGATTAGAAAACTTGGGATTGCTAAAGTAGTCCACCACTACTGCACCTACTTGGAACTGGCTGCTAGACCGCTCCGTGATCACCAACCGTTAATACTCAAAACCGAGAGTGTGTGTGTGTCCACTTGCGTCAATCACCAAAACCGATAAACACCCTTGGTGTTTCTTCTTGATCGTCGAAGAGAGAGAGAGACCGAGAGAGAGGGTTCGGTCGAGAGAAAAAGTGCGACGTGAGAGGAGAGAGAGCAGAGATCGAGAGAGCCTTAGATGGTGGCTAGGGTTATCTTTCTTTAATCCTTTTGTCTCACATGTTAATCCTTTAAGCCTTAAGGATATATATAAGTATTAGAATGAACCTAAGCCCGTTTAATTAAAAGCCCACTGGTTTTAATTAAAATTTCATCTCTTCTCATTTTGACCCCTGGACTTTACTAGTTAATTAATTAACTATTAATTAACTGGTCCGTTAAATTTTAAAACTGAATATTTTAATTCCCTTTAAATAATAAATAACTATTTATTATTTATTTCCTTTCTAATAATTAATACAAACTGATTAATTATTTATTTCTCTCTTTTCAATAATTAATATTACTGATTAATTATTTACTTTTCTCTTTAATAATTAATCTAACTGATTAATTATTTCCACACAGATTTATGGTGAAATTCAACTGTTTCGTATTGGGTGTGTAGCAGTTTGACCCTTTAGTCTCTTATAACATTGGATACAATGTGCCCATTAATTATCTCTGCACATAATCCAACAGACTCCCACTTGTGCAAGATAAGTAATAGTTACTGCACATTGTTAGCCTAAGGAGGTCCCTAGCTAGACACTTAGGATAACCAGGTTATAAGAACTCTTATACCCCAAAGTAACTTGTGATAAAACTTCATAAGCAGCCTGCTTAGAAGTAACCTGTTATAAACTAACTGTTTATAAACTAAACTATCATAAACTCCCTGTTTATGAATGGGTACGTTTTTATATATACAAACTTGCATATATATAGGTTTGTCCATTGCAGCGTGATATTTCAATTTCGAGCATGAGCATGGAGAAGGTCAACTCAGAGACTCAAAAATTTGTTCATGACATACTTGATTTCAAAACTGCGTGATAAACGACAAAGAACAGATCAGTTCGTTTGGGCACGGCCGTGCTCTTACCAGTTTCTATAATCAGTCAAGGGGCCCGGAAATATCTCTTCTAAAAAGAAGGTGCAATTACCATCTTGCATATTCGCATTTGGAAATATGGCTCCCACTGAATCTAGACACGCCCCTTATGACCACCCTGTTACGGCGTGGCGTTAGAACTCGCTAAGAAGACAACAGTTACCGCATCCCAAACCAAATACCTCAAGCTTAAGGATAACCTATGTGATAAATACTTTTGACATGAATCCACGAAGTATTTTTCACAGTGGGTCAATCCAATATTCGTAACTCTAACGAATATCCGTCAATTTTGGTCCGCAAAAACTTTTGCAGCTATATTCGACAAACTCTCGAATCTACCCCAAAATTACGATGACTTTATAGCCTTATCATAGTTCCCACCACGATAAGTAGTCACGGATAATATTTTGAATAAACCTAGTTTATTCCTGGATAAACCAAAACATACAAAGTTGTGAAGAACAATGAAACTAATTTCTACATCCTCCAATATTCCACCCTGGAATAAAGATGTATAATTTCTTCCATTTCATTGACTCGATTCACGGTGTAAATCTGAATTACTTATTATTTTGCATTGTAACTTATCACAGATTACAAAGAAAATAATATGGTTATAAACCTAAAACTCAAGACTAGTACCTTGAAATACTCTTTCTTGGTTTTGCTAGAAATCGTTCTTGAAACCTAAGAACAGCTCTAGACTTGCTTATTTTATAAAATTCCTTAAACTTGGAGAAACTGGAAATAACTCCAAAGTTTCTGATTTTATAAAATGACCTCCCTGTAATTAAGACTTTAATTACATTTGTAGATATACTGGATCTTATTATCCTTTTTGAAATGATAAACCTTCTTACATCTACTTGTAAGAAACTTGAGAATAGATTCCCTGTGTATGCCAACACTAATCTAATATCACTACTAAGAATGTTAGAGAACATTCTATTTTATCATTTCTAACGTTAACCAACCAACAGATTTGATTAAGCTGACTTACTGAACATTTCAGAACGTATATAATTTCAAGTCATAACTTGACTTGAAGTCTTGCAATGATATCTTTATTGAGTACCTCCCAATAAATCATGCATTCCTTGGATTATATCTTTCTCAAGAACTTACTATTTTAGATAACTTCTAAAAATCATCCAATAATTATATACTCTAAAAGTTCAATCTTGTATTTATCACACTGGTTAACAACAACCTTTTATTAACTTTTATAAATACATTTGTCAGATGCTCCCACTATCTTTTATGAAAAAGTGCATTAATTTTTTTAAAAACATCTTTTTAGGCTTAGTCAAAACTTGACTATCATGCATAAAACTTGTGTTCCAAACACATGTTTTAAAGAATTTAGTTTTTGTAAGAAATTTGTTTTATGAAATCAAGAACTTGGATCTCTATATATCCATCTTTCTAGTTACAGAAAGTGGTTTCATTAAACTTGCTATAAGTGCAGAACACTTGTGAAGGCATTCTAAATTTCTTTTCCCTTTTAAAACATTTAGTATAAAATTCCTTGATTATAGTGACTACCATAATCACTTTTATACTTTCTTAAATGTTTTATCAAAAACTATTTATACTTAGAAATAATAACTATTATTTCATTTAGTTCAAGACTTTGAACATTCACTTTTCACAACAAATAACTCAAACACTTATTAAATTAGAAAAACTATCTAATTTTATAAACAACACTTGTTTATTTAAGCGTTTGAAGATTGGAGCCAGCATTTATATAACTACAACAAATCATAGCATAAGATCACAATGAATCACCAAAAAGTCAAGACTTGACTTATTTGTTCTCTTTTAGTCACAACTGGACTAATCATGATTCATAAAATAAGAACACGTGCACGGATATTAACTAAGTAATTAAATTTCCATAAAACTTAATCTGAAGGTTTCCATAAACTATCAAGATAAAAACTGTTCAAATAAACTTAAAATTTTAATAAACTAGGAAATAAAATTATTATAATATCCGTAGGTTGCACGCGGGATCTTCTCCATGCCGGGCCGCATCACTTTCCATCCCCTCCTGCAATAAACGATTGCAAGATATTAGAATACTCGTAAAAACTTTTACAAGTGGAAAGTGACAAAAGAAGCAGTTTACACGATACCTGAGGTGCCAGCCTTGGCACCTGCCTCGTGACCCTTCGGGCCATCTCTTTTCCAATGCCCGACCTCACCGCACTTGAAGCACCGATTCTCGGTTGTTGCTTTGTTCGGCTTCGGCTTCTTGCCCTTGTTGTCGTTATTAGCCCTGGGTGCACTTTGGCTGGGTTGGGCCTTGCCCTTTCCCTTTCCGTTGCGCCCCTTTCTCTTCTTATGCCCGCCATGACCCACCATGAGGATGTCCTTGGACTTGGTCCCGATACTCTGCTCAGCAGTCTTGAGCATTGAGTGCAACTCAGCCACGGATTTCTCCATGGTGTTCATGTTGTAGTTGACTATAAAAGGCTTATAGTCATCCGACAACGAGTTGAGTATTGTATCCGTTGCTAGCTGCAACGGAACTGGGTGCCCAAGTCGCTCTAGGTGGTCCATGTAACCTTTCATTTTCATGACGTGGTTACTGAACGAGGTCCCTTTAGCCATCTTGCACGAGTTAAATGCCCTGGTGGCATCATAACGCTCTGTGCGAGCTTGCTCCTGGAACATGTCCCTCAGCTGGTGGATCATGTCATAGGCAGGAGTCTCCATCATGCTCGACTACAACTCTGAACTCATAGTTGCGAGCGACGTCTAGGGCGTCATTGGAGCGCTTCTGAAAAGCCTCCCTGACGTCTGCCCTAGCGTTACTGGCAGGAGGATTTCCTAGAGGTTGTTCTAGGACATACCACTTTCTCTCGTGCCTAAGCACGATCCGGAGATTTCTCTCACACGTGAGAAAGTTAGGTCTGACAAGCTTGTCCTTCTCAAGAATGGAGCGGAGAGAGAGATTATTGGTACTAGTAATGATGATTGCCATCTACAAATTAAAACCCGGTTTAATTAGTAATTGCAAATATACTTTCTAATCATATATCATCAAACCCATAAATAATATATATTAGACCTAGGACCCATATTTCACATACTTGACGCAAGGTTTGGGCACTTCCCGCCAAGTCATGCTATTTCTGGTAGGTAACACCCTGTACCAATCGTACCTAACTGATACGACTCTTAGAACCTCGTAGAGCACTTAGACCTAGTCTAGTATGTTTAACTCTACTCTAGTGCTTTTTGGGCCGGGACTCCCGATTATCAGTAAAATAGATCGCACCATCTAAGACAACATGAATTCTGGCCGGGACTCCCGATTATCGCAGAATCTTTCATGCCCCTTCCCGCAATGGTTTGAACCCGGATGCCCAAGGTTTGGGCACTTCCGACACCCGAGTACCGTTTAACAGCAAGGGTGTACCATTAGGTGGGTAGCACACTGATCTAAGATTTTTCTTGGGTTTTATAATTAAGTTAAAAACTTAATTTTCCAGTTTTTGAAAAAGCATTTTAAAACTAACTGTTTTAAAAAATACGATTTAAATGTGTACCTAAACTAGGTGCACAAAACGGTTTTTATAAGTTCCAAACTTATAACCTTGACAAAACTTTAAATTTAAAAAATTTTAACTAACACGACTAGCAACCTGTAGTCGTATTCTAGTTTGTCATAAAGCGCGTTGTTTTTCACTGTTTAATAACAGCCTGTTATTAAATCTCTTTTTATTTAGCATCATATAAATGTCGCAAATCTATATGAAAAGCAGTAAATAAAAGAAACACAACCACACAGATAATAAGAGTAAGCATATAAAACCCTATAGTTTTGCCAACTAATCCTAAGGTCAAACCTAAGGACAAAGTGACTTGGATTTGCCTTTCTTGATATGTTGCTCCCACTAGCCTTGACACCTCCCCGAAGTGTCCGTGCTTCGCGTATAGAACACCATTTACGTCGTCATCTTTTTCGAGTCCATCTTGGTTGAGGGATTAAACTACTACTAATCTATTACAAATACAATATTGAATGGGGTTGTAAGTGGCATGCAGACCTCCCCCAACCAGTACAATATTACAAGTAAGAAAGGGATTGTAATTGGCACACAGGCCTTCCCAAAACCAAAATAAAAGAAGAATAAGAAAAACGAGTCCTAAGTCGGCAATACTATAACTATATGTATCACAACCACGCAATTATATATAAGCACTATCTATATAAAAATCAACCACGCAGTTATAATATATAAACAAAAAACTGTGCTGTTAAGCACACAACCTGATTTGTTTAAACTTTCTCATTTACCCTTTGATTAATACCTATTAACCAAAAATGAGAATTATGATCTTCTAATTTATTTGACCAAAATAGTTTTTCAACAAAACTTAAAAACTTGATTTTATTCAAAACTTGAATGAAATCCTCACGTCGAGTTTTCTTACTAGTTATCCAATAACTTAAAACCGACAATTTTTGGTCAATTAAATATTATCTTATTTGTTTCTCCATTTTATTATATAAACTTTATCCTTTTAGACTTTATTCAAAAATGACTTAAACTAGTCATAATAAATAAATATCTAAACTAATAAATATTTTAACTAAACTAATTAAAAATATATAATACTAGTTTATATAACACTTTATTAATTTAATACTTAAAATTAATAATCCTTTTGTATTAATCCTGAAAAACTATTTTGGGCCAATATCTCTCATCAACCCGAGAGACCCACTGGGCCAAGACCCTATTGGGTCGAGAACCCATTGGACCAAAAACACCTGGGCCGAAACCCCGCTGGACCGTGATCCTCCTTGGGCCGAGACCCACCTGGATCGTGATCCTCCTTGGGCCGAAGCCCTTTTGGGCCGTAGCGTCCTGGGTCGAAAAACACTTGGGCCGAAGCCCACCCTGACCCTTAGCGCCGCTAACGGCCGCCGCGAGGCCCAACTGGCCTTAGCACCGCTAACAGCCATCACCCGACACGGTGATGATCTCGGTTCTCGTTTTCCGATTGATACAACACTCTAAATCCCTCTTAACCTATTAAAACTAACTGTTTTAATATACTGATTAAAAACTGGATTTAATTCAAAAACCAAAAACTATTAATTATTAATATTAACGAAACATGTTTTTATTAATAATCGATTATCCTAAAATCTTGATTTCAACCTTTTTAAACAAAAGGTTCAAAAACTGGTTAAAATCTAGTTTTAGATAAAATGTTTATTCTTCTTAACCGTTTAAACACAAACCTGGTTTAAACCTAACTGGTTAAAAATAAACCTTTTATAAACTGGATAAAAACAGAAAACTTGTTTTTATACCCTATGGTTTTCGATTTTCATGAAGGAAAGAAATAAGATGGAGAAGATAATTTAACTATCAAACAAACCAAAAAACTGGATTCACTGGGTTTTTATCAATTTAAACAAACTGTTTAATTTAATCTTAATTCAATCTTATCTTTATTCAAAAATCATAATCCTTTTAACCATTCAAACTAACTGTTTGAATTTCCTGATTAATAGGATAAACCTGATAACAAAAACAAGCTGTTTTGTCACCTTGCTTGATTTTCGAAAAACTCAAAAGAATGAGTAGAGAATTAAAAACCAAAACCTTAATCCTAAAACGGATAAAACTAGAAACTATGGATCATAGAGCCGATGCTATGATACCACTGAAGGGTTTTGAACCTGACCAAACCACCCAATGACTCAAACTGGTCAAACCTGGGTTTGATTCCACTTGTTCAATCCTAAAAGCGGAACTGGATTGAACACAACCCTCTAAACCCCAAAAGGGTTAGGATCTTTATTCAAATGATCAAACATAGTTCCTTGCATAACAATCCATAGAATAAGGTTATAAGAAATATACCTGATTAGAAAACTTGGGATTGCTAAAGTAGTCCACCACTACTGCACCTACTTGGAACTGGCTGCTAGACCGCTCCTGGATCACCAACCGTTAATACTCAAAACCGAGAGTGTGTGTGTGTCCACTTGCGTCGATCACCAAAACCGATAAACACCCTTGGTGTTTCTTCTTGATCGTCGAAGAGAGAGAGAGACCGAGAGAGACGGTTCGGTCGAGATAAAAGAAGGGAGAGAGAGCCGAGATCGAGAGAGCCTTAGATGCTGGCTAGGGTTATCTTTCTTTAATCCTTTTGTCTCATATGTTAATCCTTTAAGCCTTAAGGATATATATAAGGATTAGAATGGACCTAAGCCCGTTTAATTAAAAGCCCACTGGTTTTAATTAAACTTTCATCTCTTCTCATTTTGACCCCCTAGACTTTACTAATTAATTGATTAACTATTAATTAACTGGTCCGTTAAATATTAAAACTTAATATTTTAATTCCCTTTAAATAATAAATAACTATTTATTATTTATTTCATTTCTAATAATTAATACAAACTGATTAATTATTTATTTCTCTCTTTTCAATAATTAATACTACTGATTAATTATTTACTTTTCTCTTTAATAATTAATCTAACTGATTAATTATTTCCACACAGATTTATGGTGAAATCCAACTGTTCCGTATTGGGTGTGTAGCAGTGTGACCCTTTAGTCTCTTATAACATTGGATACAATGTGCCCATTAATTATCTTTGCACATAATCCAACACCATAAATACACCAAATGACAAGATTTTCATCTACAATCATAAGACATGCATAAAACCAACATATGAATAAAATGACCAATAATGGATGAACCTAAAATGATTCAAAACATATCCCAACAATGATATCTAATGACAACTATGCAAGATGTATCATTTCTAATAACAAACTTAACATTGAATTAATAAAATCGACCATCATTCTTGAATATCCACATGCTTAAACATGAAGGAGTTATCCTATACACATTACCACACATGAACATGATAAGATTAAACATACTAAGTTGATAAAACACAATTGTATTCAAGATCAAACATGCATATTTGAATCAAGTCAACATAAAAGTCAAATATATTGTCATAACTAGCCAAGAATCATCTTGGCCCAAGTGAAATGAGTTTAGTTATCCATATACATCAATATTAGTACTACAACATCTGGAACACATGGGTACATAATTGAAATCAGAAATCGAAAGAGTATACCCAAGCTAAGCAATGATAAAACTAATGAATCCAAGCTCCAAAATGTTGTTCCAAGCCTTAAAATCCAATCTCTCCACCTTAGAATCACCAAGAAATGTTCCTGGAGTGTTAGGGTGCTTGGGGAGAGTGTTTGGGGGTGATGGTCCAAAATGTGGTAAAAAATTGGAACTCCTTGTGCAAATGGCAGATTCTGCCATTTAATGTGCTGTAACAGAAATTCCTACGGCCGTAGGAAGTATCCTCTACGGCCGTAAAGATGGCTGGAACGGTGTTTCTCCACACGCAAGATTCTGTCACTCAACCGACACACGCAAGAAATCTGTCAGATAATAATGGCTGCGGATAAGGTGTTCCTACGGCCGTAGTAAATTCTTTCGGCGTCCGTAGGGTGTCTGGTTAAACCTTCTAGAAGAACAATCTCCTACGGCCGTAGGCAATATCTTCTGCGGCCGTAGGGTGGTCTTTTTCACCAATCTTCATCTTTCTTCTATTCTTCCGTTGTTTTGCCCATTTATCTTACTTAAAGCTCTTTTTAACCTGCATGGTGAATGTTAAGTATAATAGATCAATTATAACAAGAAACACCTTGGATTTGGGCTAAGTACGTGGTATTCTAGCATGTAAAACATGCATAAAAACGCATATACGACATGAACACGAGGAGCTTTACGGAATGAACATAGGCATGATCTAGGGATTCTAACGGGGCTTCGGCTCGAGTTTGCTTTGTCGGAGACTCACCAACTCCTCAATCATGGCACCAACGTTACTTTTAGGACGCAAGACCCCCTCGGCTTTCAGCTAAACGGGATCTTCTCGAAGAGCACTGGCACACTCTGACTGAGATATCGTCGGCAAATTCCTACAAGCTCCCTCATGCAACAGAGCACCACATCTCCAACATTTCCCTACATATTTGGCACGCCTCTTTGCCGCATAGATAGAAGTGCCTCTATGAAATTTCGCAAAATTTTGATTTCTCCTCACATGTTTCTCAAGTCTCATGACTACATCGCGCTGAATGTCAGAAGGAAGTTGAGTACACAAAAAGAGACAAGAAAGGAGAGCACGAGATTCGGAAGAAAGCATATCCAGTTCTTTAAGGTCTGCCGGTAAAAGACCAAACTCACCCCGCTAAGGTGCGACGGGATGAAGCATCAGAACCATAGTCACATGGATCGCTAGGAGGGATGGCGATCTGCGTTCCGATCGTTTCGTACCGAATCGCGGTACGTTTGCGATCCAATCACTATGGGGATCGGTCTTCGGTATGCAACTCCGTCGTTCCAGATATATGCTTTAATCGTTACATAAATCGCATCTGGAATGTTCATCGAGATCAATTGAATCGGAACGTCATATCTGGAAGTGCTCGAAATGACGATATGGAGTGTCGATTCCAAATATTGATGCTTCGATTGAAATAAATCGATTCCCGCGTACAGATTTTCACTCCCAATTTCTCATTAATTTGAAACAATCGATTCCAGAGAACACACTTTCACTCCTAATTTCTTATATGACCGCAATTTGTGTGTGTGTGTGTGTATATATATATATATATATATATATATATATATATATATATATAACTTCTCACTGTACACCATTACCAAGGATACAAATTTTTTTGAGCTGATATATTAGACTTTGACTCTTTATTGAGTATTAGTTTTGGATTGTTTATTAAGTACTTACAGTTTAGGTTAATGTATCGAATTGAATCTTTATTTAGACATGTAAAAACTTAATTTACTATTAACTATTGGGTACATCGTACCAAAGTATACGGTACGTCGTACTGGAGCGATCCGAAATGAGCCTACCCCATCTCGTACCGAATTTTAAAAACCTAGCGAACCGCGTTCCCGATCCTCGTTCCCGTACCGGAGCGTTCCGCGATCCATGTGACTATGATCAGAACTTCGCATTGCTCCTCTTGAATCGGGAGACCATATACTTCTTAAGTCGGTGACCGTTGACCTTGAAAGTTACTCCCTCGGAGTTTGTGATGTCAACAGCACCGTGTGGGTAAACAGTGTGCACAGTATATGGACCCGTCCATCTGGACTTCAACTTACCTGGGAAAATACAAAGACGAGAATTATATAGAAGCACACGATCTCCAGCCTGGAATTTCTTGTCCTTCAGAAGCTTTCGTCTTTTCCTTGTACATGATGGAATTATCGTAAGCTTGAAACCGTAGTTCATCAAGCTCACTTAGCTGAAACAAACGATTATCTGCTGAACTTTTCTAGTCAAAATTAGCGGCTTTCAAAGCCCAGTAAGCTTTGTGGTCAAGTTCAACAGGTAGACGACACGCTTTTCCATAAACAACCTATACGGTGTAGTACCAATAGGTGTCTTGAAAGCAGTGCGGAACGACCAAAGTGCGTCGTCTAATTTCTCTGCCCAATCTTTTGGGCTGTTACCAACGGTTCTTTCCAGAATTCGTTTAAGACCACAGTTGGTAACTTCGACTTGTCCGCTGGTTTGCGGATGATACGCAGTAGAGAATCGATGAGTAACACCATATCGTTTAAGAACTTTCTCTACCTGTGCGTTGCAGAAATGAGTACCCCTATCGCTTATCAGTGCTCTGGGGGTACCAAATCGTGAAAATAATCTTTTTAGAAATTTACAAACTACCCTTGCGTCATTTGTAGGCAAGGCTTGCGCCTCAGCCCATTTTGACAGATAATCGACTGCTACAAGGATATATTTGTTTCCGTGTGAACCAGGAAAAGGACCCATGAAATCTATTCCCCAAATGTCAAATATTTCACAGACTTGAATTAGATTTTGGGGCATCTCATTTCGGGATGAGATGTTTCCAGATTACTGGCATGAGTCGCACGATTTTACGAAAAGATAAGCATCCTTGAACAGGGTAGGCCAGAAAAAACCTGCATCAAGGACCTTTTTAGCTGTGCAGCTAGGTCCGTGATGGCCTCCTGTTGGGCCTGCATGGCAGTGCTGAAGGATGTCAACAGCTTCATAATCACTCACACATCTACGGATGACTTGGTCGGCTCCTACCAGAAACAGATAAGGATCCTCCCAGAAGTAGTATTTAAGCTAGAAGATAAATTTTCTCCTCTGTTGGTGTGTGAGACCTTTGATCATCACCCCTGCTGCTAAATAGTTTGCTATGTCAGCATACCAGTGGATCTCTTCAGTGCTAGTCACGGCGAATAAAAATTCATCAGGGAAGTTATCTTTTATGCCGGACTCAATTAGCACCTCAAGATTTGGATTTTCAAGACGAGAGAGATGGTCAGCAACCAAATTTTCTGCCCCCTTTTTGTCTTTGATCTCAATGTCAAATTCCTGCAAGAGCAAAATCCACCGAATGAGACGGGGCTTCGCATCTTGCTTTACGAAGAGATAACGAAGAGCAGAGTGGTCAGTGTAGACCACGGTTTTTGATAACACCAGATAAGATCTGAATTTGTCCAACGCAAAGACTACTGCTAACAATTCCTTTTTCAGTGACTGTATAGTTTTCTTGAGCATCAATCAGAGTCTTGCTGTCGTAATAAATAGGCTGAAAGTGATTATTTATCCGTTGGCCCAAGACAACACCAACAGCGAAATCACTGGCATCACACATAAGCTCAAATGGTTGCGACCAATCTGGGCTCGTTAGGATGAGAGCATTTGTCAATTTCTCCTTCAAGAATTTAAAGGCGTGATCGCACTCAGGAGAAAAGATGAAAGGAGCGTATTTCTGAAGAAGATGGGTTAACGGCCGAGTGATTTTCGAAAAATCCTTTATGAAGTACTGGTAAAACTCTGCGTGTCCGAGAAAGCTCCTAATGGCTTTGACATTGGAATGTGGAGGTGGCTTTGCAATAACATCGATTTTAGCTTTGTCAACCTCGATTCCCTCATTGGAAATTTTATGACCCAAAACTCTACCTTCGCGTACCATAAAATGGCATGTTTCCCAGTTAAGTACAAGGTTAGTTTCTTCACAGCAAGACAACATCTTGTCTAAATTCTGAAGACATGTATCAAAGGAGTTTCTAAAGACTGAAAAGTCATCCATGAACACCTCGACACAATCCTCAATCATGTCATTAAATATAGCCGTCATGCATCGCTGAAATGTTACAGGAGCGTTGCATAACCCAAAAGGCATACGCCGGTAGGCGAAAATACCATAGAGGCATGTAAAAGTTGTCTTCTATTGGTCCTCCGGTTGGATAGGAATCTGAAAGTATCCGGAGAATCCATCAAGGAAGCAATAAAAGGTGTTTCCAGCCAAACGCTCCAACATTTGGTCGATGAAAGGAAGGGGGAAGTGATCCTTATGTGTGGCATCATTGAGTTTGCGATAATCAATGCACACACGCCACCCCGTGACCGTACGAGTTAGAACTAACTCGTTTTTATCATTCAGAATGACGGTCATTCCTCCCTTTTTGGGAACAATCTGGACTGGACTGGCCCACGGACTATCAGTGATAGGGTAGATCAAGCCGGCTTCCAGCAACTTTATAACCTCTTTCTTGACTACATCTTGCATGTTGGGATTTAAACGTCTCTAATGCTGCACACACGGCTTATAATTATCCTCCATGAGAATCTTATGTGTGCAGAAGGATTGACTAATCCCCTTGATGTCAGAAATTTTCCATGCAAGGGCAGCTTTGTGATTTTTCAGAACCTGTAATAGCTTACTTTTCTCATCAATAGTAAGATTAGAAGCTATTATCACAGGCAGCTTAGAATCTTCCTCCAAGAATGCATATTCAAGATGAGAAGGAAGTTCTTTGAGTTCAAGAGAAGGTGGGTCCATAATAGATGGTTGAGAAGCTGAGCTCTCTGATTTTTCAAGGACCTCGAAAACATCTGAGATAGGTGTCTCATCAGGTGGAATAGTGCTGGTTAGCTTATCTGAGACAAGCTTTACCTGCTCTACATCCAAGACAACCTCATCTAGGATTTGCGTATCAAGCGCATCCTTCTCTAGAGTTGGAACAATTTGATCCACGGGCTAACGATGAAAGATATCAACGAAATAAAGAGTGTCATCCTGGCTAGCTGAGTGTTTTATTGACTTTTGGATGTCAAAAGTCACTTCATCCTTATCTACTCGAAGCGTAAGTTTTCCATTGCAAACGTCAATTAATGCTCGAGCAATGGCTAGGAATGGACGACCAAGAATGAGTGGGACGTTTTTGTCCTCGTCCATTTCTAGGATGACAAAATCTGCAGGAAACACAAATTTGTAAACCTTGACCAAGATGTTTTTGACTATCCCAAGTGGATATTTGATAGAAAGATCAGCTAGCTGAAGTGACATACGAGTCGGTTTTGGTTCTCCTAGGCCCAGTCTAGAAAATACAGAGTATGGCATCAAGTTGATGCTGGCACCTAGATCAGCTAGAGCGTTGTTAACAGTGAGATTACCAATCATACATGGGATTGTAAAGCTCATAGGATCGGTTTTCTTTGCTGGCAACTTATTTTGAAGAATGGCTGAGCACTCCTCGTTTAAAGTCACAAATGACAAGTCCTCCAATTTCTTCTTGTTGCTGAGCAAATCCTTATGAAATTTGGCATATTTAGGCATCTGTGCGAGTGCCTCAACAAATGGAATGTTCACATGGAGCTGTTTGAATAGCACCAGGAACTTACCATACTGTTCCTCCGTTTTCTCTTTCCTCAATCTCTGGAGGAAAGGAATAGTAGGCTGAAAAATTTTGACCGGATGTTTGACTTGCGCGGTACTTTCTGGGTCTAGCCTATTATGCGCCTCGTCAGAATCCTCCGATTGGACATGTTTTTCAATTTCTTTGGATTGAGAGGGAAACGGTGGTGGTACCATGGTCGTCCCACTACGCAAAGTGATTGTCTTCACGTGTGCTCTCGGATTGGTATCCGTGTTGCTCGGGAGACCTCCTTGTGGTCGCTCTGACAAGAGCTTAGACATCTGGACAACATGATTTTCGAGATTTTGAAGTGAAGCTTGTTGATTTCTCAGAGTTGCTTCCGTTTGATTGAGTCTAACATCTGTTTGGTTGAAACGCAACTCGGATTGTGCCAGATATTGCTTCACAAGATCCTCCAGATTGAAAGATACTGAAGATGATGATGATGATGCAGATTGATTGGGAAGCGGTGGTTGAGTGTTATACTGACGTGGTTGCTCATATGGTTGTTGTTGACGATTAAACTGCTGAGGCTGATGTGGTCTCTGTGGGTACGGAATCCCTGGAGGGGGTTTAGTGGTTTGGTTATGATAACTGAAGTTCGCATGATCCCTCTATGCATGATTATAGTTTGTTGCATTGGGATTATACTGAGACCTCGGCTGATTAGTAATGAAATCGACTTCCTCGTGAGCAGGAGTTTCCTCCTAGCATTGGTCACTAGGATGTGGCCCTGAGCAGAAATTACAAGTAACCTGTTTAGGAGGAGCACAGATCTGATCTATTTTCTTCGTCAACTTCTCTACCTGTGCAGAAAGATCAAATAAAGCATCCACATTGAAAACTCCACCGTTCTTTGGCAGTTTTAGTCTCGTGGAGGGATTCCATTGGTAGCTGTTGGTTGCCATATCTTCGATAAGATCATAGCACGCTTGTGGGTCTTTGCTACCCAATGCACCTCCTGCGGCAGCATCTATCATCTGCCGAGTGACAACGGATAAGCCATTATAAAATATGAAAATTTGATTCCATAGCTCGTATCCTTGTGAAGGACATCTCCTCATGATATCCTTGTATCTCTCCCAGGCATCATAAAGACTTTCCCTGTCAGTCTGCTAAAACGATGAGATATCATTACGCAGCTTGGCCGTTTTGGCCGGCGGGTAGTATTTAGCTAGAAATTTGGCAACAGGATCATTCCATGTAGCAACGGAATTCACCTGGAGAGAATTAAGCCAAAGCTTGGCTTTGTCTTTGAGAGAAAACGGGAATAAACGCAAGCGAATGGTGTCATCAATAACACCATTGATTTTAAACGTATCGCAGATTTCGAGAAAACTGCGGATGTGAGCGTTTGCATCCTCGTCGGGTAATCCATGAAATTGAACAGAATTTTGAACCATCTGAATTACGTTTGGTTTGATTTCAAAATTGTTCGCTGCCACCCAAGGTCGAATGATGTTGTTCTGGATGTTGTTGATATCCGGACGAACATAGTCATTGAGTGTCCTAACAGGTGGTGGTGGTCCTTCTTCCGCCATGTTTAGTAAACGTTCTCTTTGGCGTTGGCGTTGACAGCGTCGGCATTGTCGAAACTCACGCTCCGGTTCTTGAAAAGGCTCAATTTGCTCAGAATAGAACAAACTGACAGAGGGTGCGAGAAAGAGGTAGAAAAAGCAAGTGACTACCTAATCAGGCACACCTAACTCAAGGAACAAGTAACAAGTAATGGGAAAGATCGAATCAACAATTAAACTATTTCTTAGTATTGCCTGTCCCCGGCAGCAGCGCCAAAAACTTGGTGTGCTCTAGACTGCGGGTTTTTCTTGTTATAAAATCTTGTGACACAACCTCGTTTTAAATTTATAAAAACGATGTTACTAAGCAGATACTACACACGACTCAGGAAAGTATAACCTAGTCAATAGCAATATAGACTCGTTAAGACCGGATATCGTTCCACCAGGACAGGAAGCTACCAATACTTAAGTCTCATTGTTGTTTGATCAGCAGAATTAATATTAAAGAATGTAACAGAATAAACTAAATTAATCAAGAACTACAACAACTAACACAGACTAACACCGAAGGCAAACAATAGGATAACAGATTCACTCAGGCTTTCGAATCATCTAGACTAATCATGGCAATAACACAATACAACACATAATATGAAGACTTGAATAGATTGAGCGCATAGCATGCTGTTCTAATACTTAACAAAACCATATTATCACGCACAAATCATCACTCTAGTTATCAAGACTCAGATTCAACACGTAAACATGATTAAGCAAGTAACGACATATCAGAATTCAACTACAGATCCACCAGATCGCGTCCAAATCAGACTACAAAGACAAACATCTTTTCAAATGACATGTCTGGTAGTCTTCAGAACTCAAAAAGGTGTTAAAGCAGTTAAATTAATTAAAACAAGCAAAAACAGCACACTGTGGTAAAAATGCCTCCTGTGGCCGTAGGAATTTCTTCCTACGGTCGTAGGAGGTTGTACTGTCTTACGGCTGTAGGAATTTCTTCCTACGGCCGTAGGAACCAGTACGACAGAACAGTTTAATCTAACATAAAGACATTCAACAACAAATTACAATCTAAGCCCGTTTAATTAAAAGCCCACTGGTTTTAATTAAACTTTCATCTCTTCTCATTTTGACCCCCTGGACTTTACTAGTTAATTAATTAACTATTAATTAACTGGTCCGTTAAATATTAAAACTTAATATTTTAATTCCCTTTAAATAATAAATAACTATTTATTATTTATTTCATTTCTAATAATTAATACAAACTGATTAATTATTTACTTCTCTCTTTTCAATAATTAATACTACTGATTAATTATTTACTTTTCTCTTTAATAATTAATCTAACTGATTAATTATTTCCATACAGATTTATGGTGAAATCCAACTGTTCCGTATTGGGTGTGTAGCAGTGTGACCCTTTAGTCTCTTATAACATTGGATACAATGTGCCCATTAATTATCTTTGCACATAATCCAACACCATAAATACACCAAATGACAAGATTTTCATCTATAATCATAAGACATGCATAAAACCAACATATGAATAAAATGACCAATAATGGATGAACCTAAAATGATTCAAAACATATCCCAACAATGATATCTAATGACAACCATGCAAGATGTATCATTTCTAATAACAAACTTAACATGGAATTAATAAAATCAACCATCATTCTTGAATATCCACATGCTTAAACATGAAGGAGTTATCCTATACACATTACCACACATGAACATGATAAGATTAAACATACTAAGTTGATAAAACACAATTGTATTCAAGATCAAACATGCATATTTGAATCAAGTCAACATAAAAGTCAAATATATTGTCATAACTAGCCAAGAATCATCTTGGTCCAAGTGAAATGAGTTTAGTTATCCATATACATCAAGATTAGTACTACAACATCTGGAACACATGGGTACATAATTGAAATCAGAAATGGAAAGAGTATACCCAAGCTAAGCAATGATAAAACTAATGAATCCAAGCTCCAAAATGTTGTTCCATGCCTTCAAATCCAATCTCTCCACCTTAGAATCACCTAGAAATGTTCCTGGAGTGTTAGGGTGCTTGGGGAGAGTGTTTGGGGGTGATGGTCCGAAATGTGGTAAAAAATTGGAACTCCTTGTGCAAATGGCAGATTCTGTCATTTAATGTGCTGTAACAGAACTTCCTACGGCCGTAGGAAGTATCCTCTACGGCCGTAAAGATGGCTGGAACGGTGTTTCTCCACACGCAAGATTCTGTCACTCAACCGACACACGCAAGAAATCTGTCAGATAATAATGGTTGCGGATAAGGTGTTCCTACGGCCGTAGTAAATTCTTTTGGCGGCCGTAGGGTGTCTGGTTAAACCTTCTAGAAGAACAATCTCCTACGGCCGTAGGCAATATCTTCTGCGGCCGTAGGGTGGTCTTTTTCACCAATCTTCATCTTTCTTCTATTCTTCCGTTGTTTTGCCCATTTATCTTACTTAAAGCTCTTTTTAACCTGCATGGTGAATGTTAAGTATAATAGATCAATTATAACAAGAATCACCTTGGATTTGGGCTAAGTACGTGGTATTCTAGCATGTAAAACATGCATAAAAACGCATATATCACATATAATTAACAGTAAGACCAAAAGATAAATACAACTTTGACTGTTTAGTATTTACAAAATTTCCACTACAGTGTTAATTACAAAAACAGGCTCCTTTTAAAATTTCAGACATCAGAGTAGTGGTCTATCAATTTTCCCAGTCATCATCTTCTAGAAACTCACCATGGAGGATCTGCAAAACAATCTAGTGGGGAATTAGCACAAAGCTAAGTGAGGGAACAAATAACTAAACATATACAAGGCAAACATGCCCAAACACAAAGTTCATAATCCCAGGAGAACCGGCGGTGTTGCAACCACCTACAACCAAGGTCGGCCAAAACCAAGGTTTACCGATAGCCCGGTTACATGGACAACAATATTAGCACCCTTGAATACAACAAATGCAAATCAAGAAATGAGCTAATACTATATATCCCTAAACACAGGCCCAGCCGAAAACCACCACGCTGATCTCTAAAACAACATGTATACATATTAAACAAGACATACAGTCCAATGAGCATGATAAAATCAGGATATCATATCCTGATATTAATCTAATGGTCTAGATTTGGACTTTGAGGACTTTATTTAAGAGGGGGTCTTTATTGATCCAATTTCTCTCTCTCTCTCTCTCTATATATATATATATATATATATATATATATATATGTGTGTGTGTGTGTGTGTGTGTGTGTGTGTTTGCGATTTTGGCCCATCAAGAACATTTGCGATTGAGCATTACAGACGACACCTAACTCAATTCAAAATCATTCATTACCTAACCAAATGGACTACTACGGATTTCTAACATTGATTAGGCCCACCCTTATCAATTAATCGAATTATTATCACGTATTAAACGATATGAGCCTAGTTTTTGCCCTCGGTTTTTCTTCCATTCCCGAACAGCAATAAAGCTCGTAGGAACCCCAATCGAAACCCAATAAACGATATAAAAGTTACATATAAATGATTGTTAAGAGTAGAGAACATTACCTAAATGATTTCCCAATTGATTTGATTCAAAAATAGCAGCATCGACGCACACACAGTACCCTTAGCTCTTTGATAGTAGCTACAACAAAGTTTCTAAGGGCACAATGCCCTAACTTGGTATTTATACCTTCTCATGTAGTCCTTGTATCCAAACGCCCCGTTATACTCTTAAAGGACCATACTTAAGGTAATCAAAAGTAATCACTTTATTAATTGATTTCATTAATACTTGCAAAAATTAAAATCATGAAACGGGTATTACACTTTAGGTATATAAGATATTTTGCAATTTAAAAGGGGCATATATAAAATTGCCCCAAAATTTTATTAAATCTTTTCTAAACTTTCTTTAAAAAATTATAAAGATTTAGATGAAAAGAAAAGGAAAAGTTTTATAAGATTTTCCACTAGTGGCTAAATCACCCCTAATAACAATTAATAACTTTAGAAAATATGAGTACTGTTGTAATATAATTGCTTTTTTCCTTTCTCTTCAGAAACATAAAATAAAACAATACTCTTTCTCTTCTTCTGTATCCTTTCAAACATAGGAGCACGAAAAACCAAAACTATTATCTTTTCTTTTATTTTAGGAGCACGAAAAACCAAAACTATTATCTTTTCTTTTATTTTCTCACCTTAGTTTTCTTTTCTGTTCTTTTATTTCGTATCTAAAACTCCAAAACACAGCGTAAATATCATACGTATCTGTAATTGTGCCTGTAGCACATCCATTCATCAAAAAAACTATATCAAGATTTTTAACTGAAAAAAAAAGAATCTTCTTTTGGTGAAGCATATATAATTATAGTCTTGCATATGTATAAAACAACATAAAGAAACCATAAATAGAAGACAAACAGCAGGGAGACAATTAAAAACATGTGATAGAAATGGTACAACATATTAATAAAATTGCAAGAATTATGAAGCATCAGCTACTGAATTATAAGCAGCATCAGCTGCAGATGTATCCATATCGTTCAAACCTAACTCCTCATTTTGTTCCCAACTCCTTTCATATTCCTCAACTGCACAAAAACAGCAAAAACTAAATAAATTTCTCCGAATTTTAGGGGCTGTTTGTTCAAACAGAATGATGAAGCACTGAATGGTTTTGTGGTCTAAATAATTCAAAGGCTTTGAATGAATCTGTCTCTGAATGTGACATACTGTTTGATGAAGGTTTTGAATGAACAATCTAAATTATGCAAATAACCATTTTAACCTTAATAGTGACATATTATATTATAAGATATGATTGTTTAACAAGGCAACGTGTGAAAGGAGTATTTGGGTTAAATACGTAAATACTTGGTGCTTAATGATTCAGCATGTACTTTAAGGTAGAATGATTCAGCAACGTTCTTCTGTTTCATTTAGCATAGTCTTTATTCAGAGGCAATTATCAAACACACTCGGCATTTAGCACTGAATAGTTCCATTAAGCAGCAAACAAACAGCCCCTTAGTTTTTTTGTGGTCAATTAAGTGGCGCTTGTTTTTTAAGAGGTAAAATGTCTTATATCTTTTTCGTTTTCTTGGAAGAGGTGGTATAAAAGTCATTTTGTAATCAAAGATTGTTTTATAATAAAACAAAGAAAAAGTTTATGATCTCTTTTCCCCTGATTTTCCTGACCGTAGGTGTAAATTTAATCTCCTTAATCTTTTCAATTCCTAATGTGTAGGCATCGAATCAGAAGCAGCAGCGAAGCAGCAGCGAAGCAGAAGCGTAGAAGAACATTTAATTGAAGTGACCAAGAAGAAAAGGACAGCGAGCTCGAAGAGAAGCAATAAGTAGTCGATGTTGTGGAGCAAGCAGGATGGTTGAGCGAACAAAAAAACAACAACAGTACCCAATCCCGCTGTTGCGGGGTATGGGGGAGGTAGAATGTAGACAATCATACCTCTACCGTAGGTAGAGAGAGATTGCTTCCAGATAAGACCTCCGGCAGTGTATAAAAAAACTCGATAAATAAGTAGATAAATACCAAAAAAAAAGAAAAGAGAAAAATATATAACGTGGATATTCTATAAATTAAAGCAGGATGGTTGAGCGAACAAAAGAACAATGTTAACCTCTTTTTTAGATAATAAAGTGGTTCTCACATCTCTATTTCTTGAAGAGGAGAAAAGAGCTTTTTAGCTACGCAAAAACAGTGTCTCTCTTATGTGTGCCCGTACAAACATAAGCGGAAAATCCTTTTTTTTTTTTAAAGTACACAATCTTAGTGTGTCAGATATAAATTACATCAGTATTATTTCAAATAGTTACAAGGTTTTATGCACGAAAATTAAACTTTTAGAGACTCTTGACACATCTGTGTTTAAGCTAATTTTTTCTATTTCTAGGTTTACCTGTTAGAGATTAAACACAATCCGAATTAATCCAGTCATAAGTAATTGGGCTAACAAGGATAAAAAAAGCTCTAAATTTTTTTTAAATCCAGTCATATGTAATATGTATGCCAATTAGTCAAATGAGAAGATAAATAAAAACAGCACAATTGATAGCGGTAATCTTTAATTTGCACAGAAGTTTACTAACTCCATTTTTCGCTTAAAAAAAGATGGTTTAGTTAGTAACATGTTTGGGGTTTGCTGGTAAGTAGACTTACTTGTTAATTGATGGTCATCTTTAATATCATCACAAGCAGGAGCAATGAAAGAGTTCGCAAGGGCATCATCCATAATCAGAGTCCAGGGTTCTTCAAGACTCAAAAGCTTTTAAAACATTGAACAGAAACGTCAAATCTCACAGGAAATATTATATCTAGAAAGAGAAGGCAAACTAAACATGATTTAGCGCTTTCAAGCGATCTTTCAAACAATCACATAGCCAATTAGGCAATATTATTTATTTTAAAGGTGTAAAAGATTTGAGAAATCATAAAAATTAAGCATCTGCAGTATTGAATATCGAAACTCTAAATTATAACTGTAATTTTAAAGGTTAGAAAAATACAACAATTTAAAGTTTATGGTTACCTTAACAAGCCTTGCTCTGAATACTTGCCACTTGTCCTTTCTTGATTCCTCCAAACTATCTCCAAAAGTAAACCCGTGCACTCTCTCGAGGGCTGGTGATAATTACATAATTCATTTCAAATATACAAACATACCAACTTTAACATCTTAAAGAATTCAAGCAAGAACAAGATGCAAAGGACACAGATTGTATTTGAAACAATCTAATAATGTATCCGCTTTTTAGATTTTTTTATTTTTGATAAGTGGTTTTAAATATTTTGTTGTTGCTACATATAATTGGGCATACATGCTATCTAATATCTGTAGTAATATATGAAAATAAATTTAATGATAGATATATAGTAACTGGGAAAACAATTACCTTCACTTATCTTTGTAATCAAACCTTCAACAGTTGTCACTACACCTCCTAACGTGCCACTGGTTAGCTCTAAATCTATTTCTGGAATTATTACACTGGCAGTATCCGACTGGCATACCAGAAAAAATAAATTAAAAGCCATCAGCAGCTGCAGTGTTCTAATTGGTTGCAAGTGTTGAATGCCATTAACAATGATATTTTCCAAAAAACGACAATAAATTAACATGCCTTTATCAGATCACGGCTCAAGTCACCTATGTCTTTCACCAAAACAGAAACTTTTTTCCCCTTAGCGGGAAAGGCACCACCCGCCTTCAACTGTAGAGAAGATGAATCAAGAAACACCATGCACAAAGTGAAGTAAAGAAAAATAAATTACTACAAACCTCAGAATTACGATAACCACAAGCATCACAAGTAGATGCCATGACAATTACTTCTTGAAAGTAAGGAATTTCTAAATAATAAAGTCAAGGTAAACATGTATCTAAGAAAAAGATGCTTTCACTCTTTAACAACTCAAAGGAAAGATAATGTTAATATAATTGCCTCTGCATTAAAAAGTGATTTAATAACACATATTTTATATTTATATTATTAGAAATTAGTTCTTGAAGAAACAAACCAAATATATCAAATTTTTTGACAAACCAATAAGAGAAGAAAGGAGGATACTGGTAACAAACATCCGAGTCTCGCAGCTTCCAGCACAAGCACCACATGATGATGGAAAAGTCATCACCTGTCAACACAAAAACGTTAATAATACTTCTTATTTTTATATGTTCTACCATATAGTAAGTATTTATTAGATACATTATTTTTGTTGCAACATGTAATGAAAGTAATTATTGAAAAAGGACTATTATATGACACCTACATAAGTACATATCCATAACCAAGATTATTACTTTATATAAACAATAAAAACTAATAATTACAACTTCCAGCTTTAAAAATCAGATAAATGAGTTTTATACTTTATAAGACACTATGAAACATGAAGCTACCTCTTCTGGTGCAGTATAACGAAACAGAGATTCAGCAAATTGTGCAGTACTGGCTTGGGTTATTGCACGACGGCCAGCCACTGCTCCAATTGATCCATGAGGTACAACATCAACGTTTACATTTGCATTTACTTGAGATGGGATGTTATTTGATAATGATTCTTCATTGGCAGCGTGTTCTGTTGGATCAGAAAGATATCCCAATGATGCTTGTTGCTCACGAGTACGCTCGTAAGACTCAATACTCAATGATGGATCTGGAGAAGGGGCAAACCTGTTCCATATATGTAGACTAATTTAGTGGAAATTTGACCCATTTATGTGCAAATGGACCGGGTTTAAAAGTTTTTATAATGGGGTCAAAAGATATAATTAGCTAAAAGTTTTATAATACTTGTAAATCTGGTAATGGGTCAACATTGGTCGAGTTGTGTCCCTATCCACAAATATATTTGTTTGTCTTAAGGATAAATTTCGTGTACGGATCAATAAATATTTATTAAAGTTCAAGAATAATTTCTAGTTGTGGTTAAAATTAAAGTTTTTAGCATGTATGATATATTTTAAGTCAGGAAAGGTATATATATGATCTCATGAAGTTAAGTTGGGTAAATATGATATTATGAAGTTTAAAAAAACAACATATGAATTCACTTGTATAGCTTTTCTAATGATATTTAACACAATACTTATTTATAAAAATTCTAAAAGCAACTAAAGAGTTTGTGGGTCAGCTTGACCCCGGCCCGAATTGACACATTACCAAACACATCAGACCATACTTTGGCACCTCTAGTAGAAATTTCAGATTTTAAATATAAGAAAAGAACCACAAAAGAGAACACAAAATTATACAGGAACAAGAGTAACATGAATCAATACTCCAAACCCAAGAGATAGACAAAAAAAAAAAAAGGTTAATAGGAGAATAGCATAGAGTCGTATTATAGCTTATTTTAAACAAAAGAATGAAAACTTTCAAGAGCTGGAAAAGAAATTAAGAACATTTTCAGCTAAATATCAGAATATTATTTTACATAAACAGAGTAACTTACGGGTTTTCTACAAAACTGTTACCAGCAGGATCATCTAGAATGAAGGTAAAAGATAAATTTCCTGTTGCACACGCTTTTAATTTCAATATAAACTGGTCTATTGCCTCAGCAGTTTGTGGATCCACTTTCTGAGAAATGACAACAGCTTGTGAATAACTAAGAGAGATCATTGTGAAGGAAGGATGACAATGGTAGTACTTTACCTTTCTCTCTTCTTGAAGGGCTTGCAATTCTTCAGAAGCTCTTAATAATATCCCTTCCACCTAAATAGGTTGAATTAGGTAATGTTAATCTCAAACAAATAAAATAATATAATAAAGTTTATAAGGAAATGAGTCAAAGTGACCCAAACAGTAGTTTAATAATGCATAAAAACTCATAAACCATGTCAGCGAAAAATTTATACCATTACTGAAATAATACTATTTTTGTATTCAAACACAACGATCTAAACAGCTCAATCTGTAGGCAACATTCATGGGTAGTTAATGCCAACAATTAATTCCCAACATAATGCATAAATTTCAATTTCTTTAGCATCAGATAATATCACTCAGTAATGATCATGAACAGCAGTCGCAAGAAATGCAAAATATGATTTTAGATTTTTCCCAATAAATGTATTCATGAGCATGAGATACAAAACATACAGTTGATAGAGATCCACGTTGTGCCTCTGGAGGAATCTCAAAGTCCAGTTGAGGAATCTACAAACATAGGAAGAGAAGTCAGTTGATCTATACTACTTTTCGCAAAATATAATATTAATAATCGCAGCATTCTTCCATAATAACTAAATCAACCTTAGGACTTCAACATCCTCATAATATGAATTTAGACATAGACTGAACAAATATTATATACAATTCATCTTGAAGTGTACAAAATCAATGCACCACTTATTATTTGACAAAACTAGATTCATAAGAAGATTAATTCAACATGTATATTATAAGATATAAACAAAGGATTAGAGAAAGAGATGTTTTTCATTGCTATAAGCACTGTATTTTTGTAAAGAGAACAAAAATAGTTGGAAAAATGAGAGTTCTTCGTTATTTAATAAAAGGTAGTCCCATGTCTAAGAATACAATGGGTTAGTGGAGAAAGAGATGATTTATGCAATGTACTTTCTTTTTGTTCTCATTAAATACTTGTACTTGTAAGTCCTAACTGGGTTGTTTTTCAACCGGAACAGATTTATTAACTCGTGAAATGATGATTCGGCATTTTACATTTATGTGGTTTAGTTTTGGTGACATGATCTTACATTTTGTTATATATGTCATCCACATGTTTATTGGTTTTATATCTTGTATTACATCCCAAATGCACCAAAAGTACACCACATGTTTTGGTGTCCGATCAACAATTCTATCTAGTTTTAGACATTAATACAACTCTACAAGTATTATCAAGTATCACCTTTGACCAATAAATTCAAGCCAATAATATGTCACTCAGAGCAACTACAAAGCACATAAAAGCAATTGGATGTTGCAAGTGAAATTGAAATGCTGGGGTACCTTGATTGTCGCAGTCTCGGACTTTACTACATGTCTATTAAGCATCTGCATTTGGACAAAATAAAGAGAAAAATATTTTAAAGAATGTAATTCCCTCGTATACTTGCAAAAAGAATAATATATGATCATGCGACATCATTTATGTGCACAAAGAATATCATCAAAATGCTTACTACAATCATGTAAATACTTATAATTCATTTTCTGGCACATTTAAAACACAACTAAATTCTGAGTGGAAACAAAAGGGTTTATAATTCCCACAACCTTTTGATCACCTGACGGAAACTCAACACGGTAACGAGACCCTCGGGGCTGTATCTCACCAGCAAACTGAACCTCATTATTCCTAACAAATAGAATAAATAAACATTTTCAACCATTAATGAAAACTTAATTCGATCAACACACTACCTAAAAGGCATTTAAGAAAAAGTCACCAATATCATGCTCCACTTGTAGAGAGAGGGAGAGAGAGAGAGAGAGAGAGAGAGAGAGAGAGAGGGAGGGAGAGAGAGAGAAGAAGAAGAAGAAAAAGAAAGAAAGAAAGAAAGAAGAACACAGTCTGACTTGAGGCCAAATGGTCTACATTTAGACTTGAAAATTAGATGGAAAAAGTTGTTGTTGCATTTGTGATCCATCTCAGTTTTTGAACTTGACAGTCATCCAATTTCATTTCAAAAAATAAACCATGCTTCTTTTGGAACAAATTACATATATGATTGTAACATGCTTGATGCTTCAAGAAAACCAGCTGAAACAGCTTACCTCTCACCACAATGAGGGCATTCAAAGGCCGACAACAATATCTGCAACAAAACATGAAACAATTACTCCCATTACAAAATTGGATTTCACTTTTCATAGCAAAATTCCAGCAAACAAATCAACCAACGAATAATTAATTCAAGTGTAGCAAAAGTTCGTCCTACCTTTCTAAAGTGTGGAATCAAAGTCAATAAAAATCTTGTCGTCCCCTGTCATATGAGCAACATAAAGACAAACAGTCATTAATCAAACGAAATTCAGCTTCAAAATTGACACAAACTCTATAATCCAATCTCCAAAACGAGTACGACGCCCCCAATATGCGGTCGCAAATTGAATTCGGCATACTTATTAAATCAAATTTCACCATCACTCTTCTCGCCCAAATCAAACTGCAGTTGCTTATCATCTAATAGAGGTGAGATTACATGCATAGCTACGTATTGCGGAGAAAGATAGAGAAAGAGAAAGAGAGTACGTTTTCATAGCAGCGCATACACAGGCTTTCGACCTTGTAGATAGGGGCATTATCATCGTCGATAGAAATTGCTTCCACCACCGACCTGACGTCCAAAATCGGAGTTGTGTCGTTGATTGCTTCCATTGGAATGAAACTGCTTTTGCAATCCGGCGCGCTAATGAAGAACACCTGCTGCTGCAGTATAAACCCTAAAATTTGTTTCTCTTGAAGAATACTTGCTACGAAGTTTTTTACTTCATTTTTAAATCATTAAACCCTAAAATTTGTTTTTCTTGTTCAGATTGATGATAAAGATTTTAAATAAACTAGCACTGCATCCGCGTAATGCGGCGACATTAACAATAGTTTGTGCTCGACAATATGTTAAAAAAGTAGTCAATATATTCATGTTTTTTTCTCCATTTTCTAATTTTTTTACTTTTTTTACAATCAACCATTTTATTAATTATTAAAATAGTTTTTAAAAAACAATTAAAAAATATTATTATTAAATAATTAGATTAAAAGATATTATAGCCTTAAAATTGTATTGATGTAAGTAATTTAGTCAAAATTAAATAAATGAAATAGTTGTTGTGATGTTTAATGATTTATTAAAATAATAGTTGTCTTAAATGAGTTGAAAGAAATAAGGGAATGATTAATTAGACTATTGTTTTAAGTGTTTGTATCTTAATCATAAAAACTTGTACTACTTAAAATTAGTAGTCTTAAAATTTTAAAGAAAGAGAAAGTCAAATATTTTATAATGTTGTATAGATATTCGATTGATAAAATTATCAATTTAACCTTTACAATGATTTATTAAAAGATAAATATGATTGTTTAATATGAGATATAGATAAATATTTAGTTTTCAATAATTTAGGATGTGTTTTAAAACTTATTGATTTAATAAAGTTTTCATGTTTATTTAGCATAGTATTTATTAGAATCAAACGAACAGAATGTTAGATGATTAACATTTAACGTTGAATTTTCATTCAACTACAACAAGCAACCCGATAATACTATAAATTAATGCATTACACATATCAATTATTAAGTACGAAGAGGATAAAGTAGAAAGATAAGATATGAGAAACTAAAAGGTTCTATCAAAATTATAAATTTGATCGTTCCATTATCATTTGTATACTTTCTATTTTATCTAGACCTGAATTTTATATGTACAATTTGTCCTTTAAATTATTATCTCGATTTATTTTTTATCTATTTTCTTAAATCATAATCAATTTATTATATTATTTTTATTATTAAGATTGTAGGTTTAATTCCTAACACTAACCATATGATTTACAATTGAGTGGTGTGTGTATTGTTATTCAAAATGAAAGCTTAAACACGTTACACATTTAGTAATTCATAAAATAAAATAAGAAATGTCAAAGTGTACCAAGTTTGGTAATAACAAGACATACACGAAAAAAGTCCATGACTACTACCCCATCCTTTCAATGTCATGTGCCACATGGGAATACATACAATTTAACAAATGTTTGTTAGCTATAATTATTTTAGTGAGTCAAAGTTTAGCTAAAAAAATACAAATTGTAATCTATCTAATTTCAAAACAAGTTGGGTGTTCACATGAAATCAAGTTAAATCTACTTAAAGCTATCACTTTCAAGACATGAGGAATAGTTTCATGTTATTGTCTCGCCTACGACAGCTAAATGTATCAACAACATCCAAATAGGAGAAACACTCATGTCACTAGCATGTGGGGAGCACAAAAACATTGCACTCAACTAGTTAGGCCAAGTCACAATACAAGACCGCCTTGATCAAAATATGAGAGCGTTGAGTGTTACGCGTGACTTAAAGTGTTCATCTCCATAACCCGCATCTATCTCACAACGAGTATATATGACTAGGGATCATATCCTTTTTCACAGCTATCTTATCCTTAGTATCCACTCAAATTACGTAGTTATCTAACATCGCATCTTAGTGTTTAATCAAAATATAATGAAAACTACAACCAAGTTAAGTGAGCATACTTTAAACATCCGTTGTGTTTAATACTCAAAACAAGGGACACACTACAATATAATCTAACCCAAATCATTTAACACACATCTTAGAGAATCGACATGCATAATCATAAACTCAACAACAACATATTCATGAGTCACACAATAGCAAACATATAAAGCCAAGATTAGCAAGTTCAACAATGTTTAATGTGTATCTGAGTATGTTCAACAAATTTGTGAAAGGTTACAAGTTGTCCAGAGTCGACAGAAAAGTCATGTTGATAATGGATATCAGTTTAGAGTTTCAAGTCCGGGACTTTTTTTTCCCTTAAAGTATTCTAGAGCAAGGGTGTGATAAGGGTTATGAAGAGGGACAAGCTCAGACTGAGATATATTGAACTGTTTAAAGTTGTCACACATGTTGAAAAACTTGCCTACATATTGAAATTGTCGGAGGAGTTATCTAGGATTCACAACACGTTCCATGTGCCGCACTTGCAGAAGTATCTAGTAGAAAATCCGGCATTCATTTCTTTGAAAGATAACAAGGTTAATGAGAATTTGAACTACATAAAACAACTCGTGGGAATATTAGAAAGGAAAATCAAGAAACTAAGATATAAGCATATTAGAATAGTCACAATTCAAGCGAAGCATCGTAAAGATTTAGGGTATACATGGGAACCAAAGGAAGAATTCAAGAAAAACTATCAAGAGTTATATGTGTAATGATTTCGGAAATAAAATCACAAGGAAAATATTTTTTTATGTGTTCAAGTTTTAAGTGTGGAATTTTAATAAAGGGAATTTGGAATGGATGTTGTAACAATTTGTCTAAGCTAACGAAAAACAATGAGCTAAGACCTAGAGTTCATGATATA